>LPNX010151073.1:191606-218323 GCA_001517045.1 Pseudotsuga menziesii | reverse complement strand
AATGTGGTGGGATTGTATCATCCCTGGACTTTAAGTCCAAAAGTGATCCAAAGACTTTTTGTCTTTGAGTTGTGGATTGTAGGTTGTTGCTGCTGATGATGATGGCATACTGATCGAAAGATCAGAGTATGATGATGATGACATACTGATCTAAAAGATCAGAGTATGATGATGACGCACTATGATGATGATGTTTCTGATTGAAAGATCAGAGTATGATGATGATGTTTCTGATCGAAAGATCAAAGTATGTTGATGATGTTTCTGATCGAAAGATTAGAGTATGATGATGATGTTTCTATGTGATGATGATTATGATCGACAGATCAGAATATGATGATGATGATGATGTTGCTATTGATCGAGAGGTCAAAGTACTGAAGATGTTGCTGCTGATCAAAAGGACAAAATGCTGAAGATGTTGTTGCTGAACGAAAAAATCAAAGTTCTGAAGATGTTGCTGATCGAAAGTTCAAAATGCTGAAGATGTTGTTATTGATCGGACAGTCAAAGTGCTAAAGATCTTGCTGATCGAAAGATCCAAGTGCTGAAGATGTCATTGCTAATTGAAAGATCAAAATGATGAAGATGTTGTTGATAAAAGACTGAATATGTTGCTGATGATGAAGATTGAAGATTGAAGATGAAGACTACATGATGTTGAAAAGATTCCAATGATTTATAGATGTGTTACCCTGCTGATGTTGATGATGTCCCCCATTTATGTTCTTGTTGTTGTTGATGTAGAATACCCTTCTCGTTAAGGGGGAGTGTTGAAATATTGTAACTTCGAAGAATATTCTTTATGTATCTTTTGTGGTCCCCGATGGTCCAACCGGGAGAACCATTTGTATTTCATTGTACCCCGATGCTCCTAATCGGAAGAAATAATAAGATTCATGAGGTATTCCCCTCAAATTGTAAAGGTGGGTCATCAGCACCCCAGTATGGTTACTTGAGCCTACATGTGTAACTCGAGCCTACATGAGTTAAATTAAGTCGACATGTTAATTGAGTAAACTTTAAGTGAACGGATGAATATAAATAGAGGTGTAGTGCTCCTCACTTGTGAAATACACACTCACTAGGAATAGCGCACTTGTGGAGGAGAGGAGTTGCTAGAGAAGGAGGAGAATCAGGTTTTTGATCTCCTTGTTGGTTTTACCTTTTTCCCTTTTTGGGGCATCTATATTGAGGAAGCTTTTGCTGGGTTTTTCCCAGGATAAATCTGTGTTGTTCTTGTGATGTTGTTTCTTTCAGTGATCCTATTTTATATGCTTTTATTATGAAAAATGAAATGATATACTGATGCCTTAGTTAAGCATATGAAAATTTAACATCAGGTAGGATGAGTCATTCAGGGATGTTTCAAGATATTTTTTCAGTACATTGAATTGGGTCGCAAACAATCTTGTGTCCAACCACATAAATGAGGGAATGAGATTGAGTGTTCGAGGTTGAGGGACCAAATGGCCTCTTTGGGTTCAAACAGTTGAGGTCTACGCCGTACGGTTCAAATATAGGGTTTTTTTTATTGTTTTATCTTTCTATTTTTTTTTATGTTTTATTTGTTATTGTATTTTGTTATTGTGTTGTTTTTTAATTTTTTGTAATTTGTATGATAAACCTTATCATTGTTTTCATAATCTAAATTGTACTTTGACCTCATTCATTAACATGATGCTATGAATCTATTTTCACTTTTACTTAATGCTTATATGGTCATGTTTGTAGGAGGTTTCATTCTTCTCTCTACTAGGTGAAATCCTTCTTTGTTATATTTTTAGATATTACTATTGATACATCAAAAATAGCAATGTATTTGACTTTATGATTCTCTATTTTTCTAGTGCACATTAGGGGGCATCTATTAATATGCCATTTATCTAGTTTTAGATCATTGTTTTGATTCCTAAAGACATCATAATGTGGACTGTGAAAAAAGGTACCAAACATTTCAAAACTTTCAAAAATCCTTGATTTTTCTTACCAAAAAATTCATACATTCCTCTAAACTTTGAGACAACATCACTCATCATGACCTATTATCCATGTTTAGCCAAAAGACAATGTCAATATTGATCAAAACATAATTGTCATCTTCTTTAGTCAAATTTGATCACTATAGGAGTGCCAAAAACAAAAGTGTTCCAAGATTCCTAAAGTTATATTAGACAATAATAATTATAAGACAAAAACCTGAGTTTTGAATTATTGCTATTTAAGGAATGATTGGACTACTACATGATGGAAGATTGTAGTTAAATTATTAATAAAAGAATAACATCTATATCCAATTTAGTAGGTTGAGTCTAAATAGGAGTAAGTTTTAGAAAATTAGGTAGATAATGCAAATTTAATATTTTTTTTTCTATATACTATGCCATTGTTTGAGTAAATGATGTTGAGAGATAGATAATCTTGTGCTCTTGTAGTGTTGTATCATTGTACTAAAATGGTGTAGTATTTTTGACAAGGTGCACAATATTCAAATTTAGGTAAAAGGGTGAAAGGCCCATAAGGTATAACAAGCTTGAGGAAATGGTAGAAGCTTAGTCAATGTCACCACAACTAAGGAAAATGATAATTATGATGGCCCTTGGTGTAGGGATAGGGATTTATACCCTAGTAGATGACATGTAGATGGATCTAACACCTTATATGCTATTAGAGACTTAATATTATGGGATATAAATATAGGGTGTGATCATGGCGAAATTAGATTGATGAGTATTGAGCTCGGTGCAGTTCCTTGGTTAGAACACAAATTGGTTATTTTATCTTTGATGTTCCATGATGGTATTGATGCTAGTTCTGGTCATCCAAGAGTTGAAGACATAGAGTTTGAAGGGTCACACAGTATGGTGGAAATGTAAGATTAAAATTAATGAACTAAGAACAAACTATCTAGTGTTATATAGAAGAACCATTCCTTGATAGAAAGTGATTGATGAAGAATCCAGACATATCAGTCCCTAAAGCTTCTAGGAAACTAATAAGGCATATTATTGTTCACTTTTGATGTAAAGTAAAGTAGAGGAGTTTGGAATTCTAGTGAAAGCTCTAACAAATGCATCTTCAATGCCACCATTAGTCCAAATATTTGCAATCTTATGTTAGTCCAACTGTTTGCAGACTTTTGTGTTTTTACTATGCTCTAAATTGTGGATATCTTTAAGAAGCCTATTGTGAGGATTCAAGGTTGCTATGGTTTGATATCTTAGATAAGCCATGTCATTGACTCGGAATCCTCCACTTATGAGGAGGCATCCAAACAACAAGTTTGGAAATATGTTATGAACTACAGTTAATAATGACATGTGGAAAGTGGTTCTCGACTAACCTTAGATTTGGAATTGGTAATAGGTTGATTCCATGAGTTCAAAATCCTACTAATCTAAGATAAAAAACAACATACATGAGGAATCCCATCTCCGAGGCTCCATTGGGAGTTCATATCCCATGTCTTCGAACATGTTTTTGAACGTATGTTCCTAACCAATGGGTATATGCTTGTCCCCAATGGAAGGCAGTGAGTCTGATTGGAAGTGCACAAGAGGTAAGTGTTTTGAATGTTTTGAAGTTTTGCTTTATGTTTCCATTTTTTCCTTTTTATTATTATTATATATATATATATGAAAATATTTGTGTGGTTTTCTTAGGTTTTGGTTTGTCCATTATATCTCATATTTTGTGTCCCCTCTTAGACCATGGTTTGAGGATGAAATATAGGGTACCTATTAGGCCATAAAATTTATCATTGGGGTTTATAGGAAATGTGTGAGGCTCCAAATCATCACGCATGTGCTTCATAAGAGATTGTTTCCTACAAGTGTGATTTGGTGGAAATTTCAAGGTTGATAAAACTAAGCATGATCCTTGGGGATAATTCCATAGGTAGAGGTTGGAATTGAAGGTATTGAGCCATAAAATTTACCACTAATACTCATGGACAATGCATGGGATATTTAACCACCATGCAAAACTAGCAAAGCTTATGTGGTCCCACTCCCAACCCACCTTATCCTACCCCACCTTATCTGTGTTGGACTGTTTTGCAATTCATCGACGTATTTTTGTCCTCAAGATGTGGAGATGTTGGTGTTTCCTCTACAACTGAATACACTCCTACATCCCATGACCTAATCTTTTCCATAGCACAAAACAAAGATATCCAGTAAAGTCTATCAAAGTCTGTCACATGGCTTCACATTAGGTAAAATGAAAAATAATACTCAAATATGTCAGTTAAAGGGCATTTCACATAAGAAAGGAAATTGATTTAAACTTTAATATAAATTTGAAAAACCTCAAAAGAATCATCGAAAATTGAACCAATTATTCTGAATCTTTAACGAAAAATCCACCAATGCCATAAAACTTGAGTAGCTAACTGCTTTTTTCCTTGAGAGATGTCCTCTTATAAGGCCAAATATGTAAAAACATTTGATCTACTTCTTCAAAGTAACATTGGGAATTATTGAAATGCTTGTTGATTCATTCCATTTTAAACCAAGACCAAAATTTCCTTAAGAGTACAAAGAAAGTTAGATTTTGTGTTAAGATTGATATCCACTTCTTGTGCATTGGATGTTCTTGGTAAGAATGAGGGTATGGATGGGGGGGTTGTCCAAAACAACCTTGTAGGGTGACATTTTGGTAGCACCATGATAGGTGGTATTGTACTACCTTTCTACAAGGGTGGTGTAGGGCAGGTGGGGGATCTACTAAACCCAATGGACATATCAGTCGATGTAAAACCCAATGGATAACAATATTTTATGGTCAACACCTCACAACCTCTATTACTTGTTACTAACTCCAATATCTCAAGTTTTGCAGTATGCAGAAGTATTATGGCATGTATCATCATTGTGGACATCGACATTGTCATCATCATCATCAATGCCATATGGTACATCAACATCATCTTGATCATCATTCTCATTATCATCATCATCGTCAACATTAAGTACATCATCAAAAAAATCATTGTCATTATGGTCATGCATATGCCATTAGTGTTCTTAATCACTCATCAACATTAGAATTCATGTCATGTAATTGCGAAGGTCATTTATATGTCATCACAACCATTTCGATGATAATAGGGTTTTTTAGATGACGTTACAGACATTTATGTGCCATTAGAATCAATTAGGATCCAAAAGTGATACCACATGCATAATCATCGTTGACATCCACATCCAGATCGTCATAATCATCATAAAATAAATCAACATCATTGTCGTCGTCGTAGTCATCATCAATATAATTGCGATAATAACGAGCAAGGATCCACACTACCTTAGAAGAATGGATGATATAGTTTTATACTTATCAAATCATATCCATATGCTCCATCATAATTATCGTAATGCATCATCATCATGTTGTTAGGTTGAATCATATGCCATTAGGGTCTATCAAATGTTGTTGGGGACACTCAAATTCCGTTAAATCAATTTAGGTGACATTAAGCTAAATTACCTCTCATTAGGATTAATCAAGATCCAAAAATGACATGACTACGATCATTTAGGTGGCACTATGATGAATCAATATCCAAAAGTACTATCACATGAATCATGATCATTGTCATTAACATTGATATATCTGACGTTATGTCAGACATTTTCCAAACACAATTCCTAGCTCTAAACCTAGTGCAATTCCTAGTGCGGTTCCTTTCGAAATTCTTGGCATTATTCTATGCGCCATACCTGGATCTATACTTGGAGCTATGTTGGAATTTTTCTAGGCACAATTCATGGTTCTATACTTGACACTATGTTGAATGTTTTTCCTGCTGAAATTCATGGCACAATTTATGTCGCTAATCCTGGATCAATATATGGTGCTATGCTATTCTGGACGTCTTTTGGAGGCTATTCTTGGAATTATATGGGATGCTTTTGTGGATGCTAATTGGGACGTTAATTGGGATGCTAATTGGGATGCTAATTATGATGCTAAATGGGACACTAATTGGGACGTTAATTGAGATGTTAATTATCGTGTAAAATAGCACCAACTTTTAAAAAGGGACGATAATTGGGATGCTAATTGGGATTCTAATTGGGACACTAATTGGGATGCTAATTAGCATCCAAAATAGTGCCAAATTTTAAAAAGGGACACTAATTGGGATGCCAATTGGGATGTTGATTAGGACGCGAATTGGGACACTAATAAGGATGATAATTGGGATGCTAATTAGAATCCAAAATAGCACCAACTTTTAAAAATAGACACAAATAATGCCATTAAAAGCGCCATCCCATGGAAAAGCGTCCACTTTGTCGAAAAAGTGATGAAAAATACATTAAAAGTGATAGTGGACACTAAAAATGAAGCTAAAGAGATGTTAATCACAATGTTTTGTTGTAGTGTATCAGTTAGCCAAAGCACAACCAACTTCATATGATACCGTGAACACAAATGCTATCAATAATTGCACTCAACTCATTTTTTTAGTTGTCAAAGTTTGAACAGGAATTTAACCAGAAATGGGGCGGCTCCTGATCAAGTTTATGGTACACACTATGTTACCAGAAAAGAGAAATGAGAAACGAAATGATAAACGGGAATGAAACGAGAAACAAAATTTAGAGGTTTCACATTCAAAGAAACAAGGAGAGAAAAATAACAAAAATGAAGGTTCCCATATATATTCAGTTATAATTAACAAATATATTTTTCCTTATACCCTGTCAACTAGATTGGTGTTTCTTTGTAATATATATATATATAAATTAAATTTAAGTTCATAGGAGAGGAAATCAATGATAAATTGAATTCATATATATATATATATATAACTTAAATTTAAGTTCATAGGAGAGGAAATCAATGATAAATTGAATTCATATATACTTAAAATCAAATATTGTCTTTGAATTTCCTTTACTAGTATGGCCTAGTGTGGCTTCTCCTAGCATAAGCTGAACTATATAATGTAGTACTATTCCTTCTATAAGACACAAGTAAACTAATAATGCTCTCTTACCTTCCATCAATAAAAAATAAATTCAAATAATGGTAAAATAAGATGAATACAAAATTAGGTTTATCAAGAAAAACCTCATTTGTCCTCTTGAAAATATTAAGTTGAAGCACATCAAAGTTCTAATATATTAAATTGAAGCATAACAGAGTCCCACATCAACTTAATTAAGTAGCTATTTTTTTTCTTCAAGAAATTCAGTGAGATTGATCTAAAAATTTGATCTATTTTTAAAATAATTCAAATAATGATTTGAACAAGGTTTCATACATGAAACTTAAACCAGGACATCGTTGGTTTTTCCGATGCGACTATGGTTCGAAGCTACTGTGATGGATTGAATTTTTACTTGAGGAATCCTTCTATATGATATTTTGGTCAGAGATTCATATCTACAAGTTAATTTGGTTAAAGAGTTGTATTGTTCTTAAGATGAAAACCTAGGGTTATATGAGGAACCCATCACCTCAGTGCTCGACATTTTCATTTGAACACCAATTTAAAGGAAAAATTACATGGCAAGATCAAATTTGAACTCTTTGAATTTACATATCTACCCATATGAATTTAAGAAGATTCTATTTTGAAAGTATTCCAACTATCCAACACTGAACTGCGAGAATTGCAATAACATTAAATCTTCTTTACTTACTCTTTTTAAGAGAATTACATCGAATGGTTGTAACTGAAATTTACAGAATGGGGAAATCATGAAACAAAAATTACAATATCATTGAATTTTCTCTATGTTCTCTTTTTGGGAGGAAGTTACATGGAATGTTTTTAATTGAGGTTACCATGGAACAAGAATTGCAATATCTTCAATATAGATCCATCTTAACTAGGAGTTAAGATGAATTCATATTAATTTAATATATATATATATCTAACAATTAAAATTTGCTTTACTCTTTCTAAGAGGGAGTTATATGGACGCTTATGAGGATGAAGTCTTCTTGTATTTTAATTGGTTGAAAGGCATAGGGAAATCATGGAAGGAATGCATATTCATTGTAATAGGTGGAGGATTGAGTGAGTCAAGGATATTCTCAGTTGCATATTTCATTCGTCGTACCTACTTCCATACTAAATTAATTCCATGTGTCTCGTTTATCCTCAAAATATGTTTGTTAACTATGTGGTGTAAATGTATGTCTCTTTTTGCCACAACCTATTAACCTACTTTGATTATTGTATTGAATGGAGTTGTGTATTTATTTTCATCCTCTCCCTCATGCTATCTACATTGTGGCTAACCCATGATCAACCACAAGAAGATGACTAGGGAACAATTAATCCAATGGAACACCAACAAGTAAAAACATAAAGAAGGATGACACACACTCAACAATTTTGGCAGGAAAATTTTGCCTCAACTATTGTAACCTATGGGCTCTGGCATCATTTTAAACCGAAATCTGAGACAGATGCTCCGAGGTAGTGTAGGCTAAATATTAATTAGAAAGCACCCTTTTTCAGTGATGAATTCCAACAAGATTTTGGCATAATCATGGACGATTGTTTCATCCAGATCACAGTCCTGCACATGGTTCCACTGTGTCCCAAGGGTATCGGTTATCCAAATCAGTCCAGAACCCCTGTAAAACCTAAAATTTCTCACTTGCAGAATGGCAAGAAAAATTTCTCACTTGCAACATGGCAGGAAAGCACAAATGAGAGGACATGAAGGAGGGGTCTCTCAGAATAACGTGGATGAGGATTTGTAGCTTGCAAGTTGTGTGTTGAAGTTTAAAGTTAGTGTGGAGGATTGTCAATAGGATTACATATCATAGAGAATAAATTGTGGAGGATGGTCAAAGGGATTTACATTTTAAAAACAAATAAAATATCAGAGTTGGAATAATGCATGTGCTCTCTATTGTGTCCAGTATAGATTCATCTTAACTATGGCTCTACCAAGTGCTGAGAGGGATCAAGTTCTCATGAGGTGCAAACCCTTTTTAATTTACAAAAGTTTCTAATAAGTATTCCTACTTGGGAGGGAAATGGTTAACTAGCTTAAGTAATTCCAAAATAGGGTAAATATCAGTAGAAGAATGAGTTGAGTAACATTAATAATCATATAGTTTTCCAAAAATTTCTTTACTTGTCTTTCTTTAAAACTAATGAGTACTTAATGAGTAAAATAATCCATATAAAATTTTAGAATCTAGATTTCGAGAATAAATTGGAAAAACAATTATCCAAATGTTTTTGTGAAATTACTTTTTTTTCTCTATAATTAAAAATGAGCATTTACATGTTAGGGTTAACGTTGACTTGGGAATGAGAAAGGATGTAAGTGATTTGAGGCACATGGATTTAGTGGCCCCTCGTTTCTTGCTAGTTGTATTTGCATTTAAAGAACCTTATAAATATGGTTGTCATATTCCATTGTAATGTGCCAATGTGAGCACGAGAGATGCTCTTGGCAGCCTTTGCCGACCAATAATAAATCTATTGTTGAAGGTTGGTTTTTCTCTACAAGGTTTTTTAATGTAAATCTAGTATTGTTACTCTAATCGCTACTTTTTTGTAATTTACTTTCTATCACATATTTATTCCTAACATTATGTCTACCTAGGTTTAGTGTCAAATAAAATTTAAAGTGAAATTTAATATATAATTACATAAATGTACATGTTATAAGATTTTATGAATTCTCTTATAATCTCATTCATAAAAACCTTTATAAATCTTATATTTAAGATACATACAAAAATTATGGTTACAACTATCAAATTTTTAAATTTTGGTACCTCAAAGATTTTTGACTATGTTTGAATCAATTAAATTTATATTTTCAAATGTAAAAATACATTAAATTCACAAAATAAAGGAAAAAAAAACCTCCAAGCAAAATTGTTAAAGTAGTATACTTTAACATCTCCAAATAAATCCAACAACCCTAGAAACGTTACAAATATTAACCCCTTTAAAAATTATACCTTCCGCTTACAAATAAGCCTGCGAAACTGTAGCTAGGAATTCGATAATATAATCTGGGACATGCATGCATGGTATGTTTTTTAATCATCGCCACTTGCCAGAGTTTCTTAACAACGACATTTAATATACCTTTTCTATTTGAAAACCTACAAACTTAATTACACGTCTTGTCTGATGCATCTCAGATTGGTCTTCTCAAAGTTGCTTTCTTTCTATTCCTTCAAGTATTTTAATTGGGTGTGAATTGACTGGTGTGTTTATGTTAATGGTTGGTTCATACTTGAATAAAAGCTGTCGAACTTGGAATCTGAGAATCAAGTTCTTCGTCAGCAGGCGTTAGTCAAGTCACCAACTAAAGGTCTTTCAGGGCAATCTATGGCAACCGTTATTAAGGTATTTTGGATTTCTCTAAGGGAATCATTTGGTCTTTCTCACATGGCAATGGGCATGCCGACTTTAATTCATTTTACTGTGTTAATTTCAGGAAAATCAAGATGCATTGATACAATGCATCATGCAATATGTTGGTTTCAAAGGGGAAGATCTGTTGCTGCATGTATTATTTACAAATCACTCCTCCATTGGCTATCATTCGAACCTGAGAGAATAAATTTATTTGATCGTATTATTCAAATAATTGGCTCTGCCACGAAGGTATTCACGATTTTGTTGTTGTGCATGTTCTCTACTTATGAAGTAATATTTTTACAGTGCACTCTAGATAATTTTACCAATAATGTATTCTTTATTGTGATAATGCACAATAAAGAATACATAATGCATGAAAACTTCCTTTCTTCACTTAGTAATTTTACCAATAATGTATTCTTTATTGTGAACATTGTGAGATCGTTCTTTGGACAACCCAAACCTTTTAATTTTTTCCTTATTTCTACCAATTAAATATTAAAAAATTGGGGTTTACAAGCCTTTCCAAATATCTATGCAAGGACGCAACCAAATATGTTTTGATCTGACTTAAATGTTTGTGTACTGTGAAAAATCAGGAAAACAATGAGGTTTTGTCTTATTGGTTGTCAAATACATCCACTTTGCTGTTACTTCCAGAACATACGCTGAAAAAAAGTGGTGCAGCTGGCATGACTCCTCAGCTCAGCAGATCATCTTTGGCTACTTTATTTCAGAGGATGGCTCAAGTAAGAAGTCATTTTACTTAAAACACCATGTTTTGAAGCAATATGCTTACGGTAATTAGATTTCATAATGTCAATTTATGCCTTATTTTAAGTTAGAGGCTTCACGGAACAAAGAAACATGAACCCGACACGCTTGTAGAGTTAATTATGAATATATATATCGATCAATATAAAACATTATAATGTCAAGACCGGAAAGGGAATGTGAACATGAAATAAACTAGAAACAGGTATCCTGGTCTCTCGTAGCAAAGCATCTGTAACTTATAAACTAAGGAAAGAAGACTGCATACATTGATACGAGGGAGATTTCAAGCAACAGAGAATCACAATGGTAAAACAAAACGTTATAAACTATTTCAGCTCAACAGAAACAATCTACAATTTACTAATTATTATCACTGACATGGAGCATTTCACATCGTAAGTAAATAAAGAAAAATCACGGACTCAGTCTTGACTTATTTCGTTCAGGTCCTTTGAACTAGACATAGAATTTGTGGGTTGAATCTAGTAGATGGATAATTTTAGGGGCTATATATAGCCCATGGGATTTATTAAAGGGTTATAAAAATTTAGTGGGCTATTTTTTTATATGGAAAGGGTTTTTCAGCTAAAATATATTTTCCAAATATTTATTAAAAAAAAATTAAATACAAAATTAATAGCCTTCTATATATTAATGAGGAAAATGAAAAAAATTATTTTTCTCCCTAGCAAAATCTTCCTCGAATCTATCTTTCGCCCCCAATTTCTAGAGAAAATATAGTGACATCACCCCAAATTTTCAATAATGGTGGATCCCAAGTGTTATTTCTCCCACCATTTTCTTTGTAATTTAGGCATATGGTTGCATTTACCTGTATTTTTAGTCAATTTCATCTAATACCTTCTTTCAGCAATTGATTTCTAGTATTTACGGGAAAATCACGGGCCATTTTTTTCTATTTATATGTTATAGTGATTCATGGTTCACCAACATCATATTTGTCTTTCTAGGGTGAAGTTTCTGGTTTATGCGTTTCCACTTTTCATTCTTAGTTTTCTCGACATTTTAGTCTTTGCATAACATATTTATTGCAAAAAGCTCAATTCTTGAAGGGGCATCCAACACATGCAATTTATTAGTGAATACAAACTCACATCATGCTTTTCGTCCAATAGTTGACATGACATAGCATTTTATCAAACTTTTTATGTTTTTTATCCATAACTACAATAAATTAATCTATTATACATTTATCTTTTATCATGATTTTAGTATCATGGATGCTTTTTGAGGCCTCTTGAATTCGAGGGCACTCTTTATTCTTAGGGATCATTCAATGTTATGAGGGTTTTATTCTATCCTAGGAGTATTGATTTGTGAAAGTGTTATAGAGCTCAAAATATATTATTTATTTTATGCCTTGTCATGTTTAAACTATCGACTCACATTTATATGTTGTTAGTAGATGCTAGTCTTGATGGAGGACATGGTTTTTATATATTCAAATTGAATTTGACCCAGTTGTTTAAAATGTGTTTTTATTAGGATCTTGCTCTGGAATTATTATTGGATTTAAGGTGTTAATGAGAGTGTATGTGTTCATGTTTTATGTTTATCATTGTTGTTTTTTGGGATGTTTGTAATATAAATGAATGCACACTAATTATAATGGTGGGGCTATAATGGAATGCTCATTATTTTGGTTGTATTCTTATAGAGTTGTCCAAAGTGCACTTGTAGATTCTTTTATTTGTATTGAGAAGTTCATGTCTGGTAGATTTGTTTTTTTGTATTGTAAAGTTCTTCGATTTTATTTGTGACCTAAAATTGTTGGGTTCAGTACTTGTTTTATGATATTTTGTTTTCGGTAAGGGTCATTCAGCAATAAAATGATTTTTGGTGATTTGTTTTGATGTGTAATTTCTATCATCATCCATAAATGGATCTAGTTATGTATGATAAATATATGATTTAACTCGAACACAATACTTCATTTTATCATGATTGTATATAATATGTACAACTTTGACCTGAGCTATAAACATTATGATATTTGATATCTAGTATTTTGCATTCAACGAGGGTGATAAAACAATTTTACGACATTTTGCATGCTTTCAAAAATTTCAAGGGCATGGATACAAACACCTCTTTAATTTATCTGCGAAAAGGTAGTCTTTAATAGAATAGTTATAATAATATGTGTGATGATGCATTACTGTGCATTCTATTCTTGTTAGTGTATGTTCTTATTTATAATAACCATTGCAAGTTTCTAACTAACTCTAAAATTTTTAAATCAAATAACATAATTAATATTTTGAATGTCAACAAAAGAAAGGAAATAGTGGCATTCGTACATATAAACAAATAAGCAGGTTATTTTTCATTAAAGGGTAGCTTAAAAATGAGAGATTTGGAAAATAATTTAATTGGGAATTCATACATTATATTAAGGTTATGAGTCTTGATAATACTCCACGTTGCAATAATGGTTTGTGGGTTCCATAATCACTCAACATTGTAAAGTGTTCAATTCTATTAGTTTGTGAGTATGTCAAGATTTAGGTCCCCACATGTTCGTTGGACCATTAAGTGACAAGATAAAAAGTGGAGTTCCCACTTTCCATGAATCTAGTTACTGTAGTTTTTCTTCACCAACACCTCCTGTTGTAAGTGACTAAATACTGCTTGTGAAATGTATAAATAAATCCCTCCTCTCCTCCTTCATGCATTTGTTCATTTGAGGGTCTAGGAGTAGAGAGATTCAAGCTCTGGTATATGATCTTCTATTGCACTACCTTAGTAATTTGCAGAATCAAAAGTTGAGTCTTACTAGTTGATGCATGAGCATTAGCTCTCAAGGCCAACTACTAAATTTCTAGTAAGACCCTAAGGTCTTGACATCCGCCCAAGGATAGGTTCATTGTAAAACCATTGTAAAATTTCATGTAAAGTATTTTGTTTCCTAGCAAGTCTAGATAGGATAGTAGATCTAATCTAATCGCTGTTAGCGCTAGATTAGTCATGTTGTAGGGTTATAGTGGCATGCCATCAATGTGATGAGTTGCTCACATGCTGAGGAATCTTTTTTGGTTGTTTTATGAGTCATAGTTTGTTAGGAAGCGATAGGAATGATGGAAGATCACGACTCCCTACATGGAGATCAAGCCATAAGCTGTTTGGACAAGGAATTTTCATCACACCTACTAGTGATTTGTTTTCAGTTGCAGGACCACTCAAGATAGGAGTAGTAGTTTAGCATAAATAGACAGTTTAGAGATGTAGAGGGGGTTCTACTCTTAAGCATTATAATTCCGAGTTTGTAAGAAGAGGACAGACCTATGTCTAGTGCCTATTCGTAAATATTTTGAAGAATCGGAAGAAGAGAGATCCAAGATGTGTGCATTTTTCTTTTGTTTCTTAATAGAAGGATTAACTGTGTGTTTGTAGGGTTGTTATCCTTTATGCATGTGCTGTGTTGAACTGTGTATCTTTGTAGAGCTGAATTCAACATTTTTGTGTATTTCTATGAAGTTATTGAATTCACGTATCAATTTCTTACTTGATGGATGAAGTAGAGTGTAGATGCATGAATAAGTGTGTTAGGCTAAAGAATCAGGAATATTGCAGGATGGATTGATTAATCGATGTAACCCACAGATTCTCTGCCATTGACAAGTTTTGCGGAGAATGACTGGTCGAGATTAAGTCTGCAGATAAAGATATGACAGTCCAGAAGAAGCTCGCAATGGAAGTTGTGAGGAATTTAACAGATCCACAGAGATTTGAGAGTTCCACACCAAAAATAGATCGACGGTCGGAGTAAAGGACGCAAAGATCTGATGGTTAGGAGAATTGCAAAGAAAATTTTGTGGAGAGGAAACTGCGAGGAAGCAACTTTGGAAAGTTGGCATCTCGCATCCTGCATCCCGCAACCCGCTTGCGGAAAAGCCATTGCGGAAACAGAAATACGGGAAGGAAAGTTGGAGGGGAACAATTTGGATAATTGACATCCCACATCCCGCAACCAAATTGCGGGAAGTCCATTGCGAAAAACAAATTGTAAAGTGCAACGTTGGGTGTTCGAGATCCCACATCCCACAACCCCCCTGCAGAAATAGAATTTTGGAATGCATATTGTGGAAAGGCTTGTTGTGGAGAAAAAATTGCGGGGAGGCAATTTTAGAACATAATTTGGTTGTTAAGCTAAATTTGGCAGTCCTGCTAAGTGTAGGAGCCACTAGATCTGGGAGGTGTTGGTTGGGGTTGGTTGTGATCGATCCACCTGCACCAGTTTTTGTGTCAAGTCAAGAAAAGATTTTCTGTATGTTGGAAAATAGAAGCAACTTCCAGGTATGACTGGGTAGAATTTGTTGGGCGATTCGACACTTGTGATTTTGGGTAGAATTGTCCGAGGAAGTGAGTAAGTGATGCAGAAGCTTGTGTGAGGGAGAAGCATAGCTGTAGAAGCCAGAAAGAGCAAAGAAGAGTGCTCAAGAGGTTCTAGATAGAGAATCAATGTTACCAAAATACCAAGTACATAGAAGGGGCTTGGTGAGGTAAGTTGTAGTAGTGTGAAATAGAAATGTTACTGTAGAGGCTTAGTGCAAGAGGATGGTTGCATGCATAGACAGAGTAAGAGGTCATGACAGAAGTAGATCAGAGGTGAACACATAAGTTATGAAGGTAATAAGGAGAAGCACAGTGACGCGTGAAATAAGAGGGTAAGTTTACTGTGAGGAAAAAGGAAAGAAAACGGGGTACAAGACAGTAGAAGTGAAGCATCTCAACAAAGAATATCACAGTCATTGGGAGCGGTGTTGAAAGAAACTAGTGAAGATTTCTGAGAGAAAAAAAAAGTGTGGCCAAAATCTAGTATTTCAAGTGAATATTGAAGTACAAGAGGACAGTTATGTTCTCATGCAGATGAGTTGTGAGAGAAATCCTAGAAGGAGCATATAGATTTGCTCAGAATGGTTCTAGAAAGAGGACCAGTACTTTCCAAAAGACCAAGAACAGAGGAGGTTTGGTGAGGGGAGGTGTAGCAGGGAGAACTATTACTGCAGAGGCTAGTGCAACTCATAGAGAGTGAAAGAAACTCAAGAAAATGACTTTTAATAGTCATAGAATAGGTTCAAGAGGCATCCACAAAGAGAGGAAAGAAAATTCCAAGGAAAATGGCGTATGGAGGAAGTTGAGTGATGAAGAGTATGAGAGAGAGAAGGTTGACATAGAAGTCCATCTAAAAGTACTAATGGAGTTATTAACGAATGAGGAGGAAGACCAGATATGCAGTTTCCTTGTGAAAAGAAAGGTGAAGTGTCATAAGCTACAAAGGAGAGAAGAACATTGATCAATGCTTTGTGTGAAGAAGAGAGACTCAAGGAGAGAGCGTGCCTGAGAGAATTCTTGAAGGCTGAAGCTTCAAGACAGGCCAAGAGGTATCAATGTTTTGAAACTAATATTTTTTGTGTGTCTATAGGTACAAATAATGAAGAAGGACAATCTACCAATATTATCATAGAAGATGAAGGAAGAGGACAGACTCTGAATTTTGTTCTGGGAGAAGATGAGACAGTTTAGTCTCATGTACATGCACATACATAGCTGAGTAAAAGTAATTATTTCCATCTTACTGTGAAAGCTGAGGACAAATAAGACTTGGCACATGATGATGGCCAAGAAATGAAAGAGACAAAGGAGGATATCAAACATTCATATGTTATGCTTGAGGAGGCTGAACAAAAGACTATTGAATATTTTATGAGTCCTGTAGAAGACTTGGAACAACCAAAGGAATATTTGAAAATTGAGTCATCAAATAAGGCCATTGAGCTTGTGAGTTTAGTTTACTGTTGACAAAGTGAACGTGTTTGCAGGTTATGCAGCAGACAATCTATCTTTTGAATTTGTCTTGAGTGAAGTTATAGGTTGGAAAGCAAGATGTGATTAGGAGTGTCTTGCAGGAAAAGACAAATATGAAGTGTTACAACAAAAGGAAATTGAAAATTCATTTTCAAGTGATGAAGGTAACTCTAATGAAGATGAAGTAGTCATGATTCCTATGATGAAACCTGATATTAACGAAGATAAAGAGGAGATGACCTGTCTTCATAGTCAAGAAAATATGGTTGGACAGACATCTAGAACTGCCACAGTGATAAAGGATCATAATTTTATTCTGATAGAAGATGAAGAAGCAGTGTCATAGAGAGATTGGGCTTGTAACAGAGAAGGAGATAGTAGTCAAGATAAAAGTGAGGCAGCTATGTCTCAGACTAAAGAGGGATCAGTCCTAGAACTGAAGAAAATTGAAGGTTTCCAGGAAAGGCATAAAGATGAGGAAGATGTCAAGCATGAAGATGATGTGCTTGGAGAAGCTGACAGGGAGATGTTGTTGTTGGAGAACCTGTTAGAGAAATATGAGTCAAATTGTGAATGGAAACCTCAAATAAATAAGCTATGTTTTAATAGTTTTGATGACGAGATGAAATAACTTGAGGAGTGCATAGATAAAGATGAAAGTGTGGAAGATCTAGTTAGTCTAGATGGCCAGCTGGGAGTGTTTTCAAGCAATGACAAAGGGAGAGGTGAGTTATTACAGCAGAAGGAGTCTACAGAGTCCTTAATTAATGAAGACAACAATATTATTGGGGAAGATACAATCATGTCTTATGAGAGAGAATTTGTTCCTGTTGAGGATAAAGAAGATTTGGTTTACTCAGAGAGCCAAAGTAAGGGTGATAGACAGACCTTTGGGACTGTCACAGAAGTGAGAAATCATAATTCTATTCTAACAGAGATGGATGAGATAGTGTCACAAAGAATTTTATTCAGTGACAAGGAAGAAGAAGATCATAAGGATGAAGATGACGCTATTGTGTCGGAGGTGGAAGAAGAGGTAGTCTTGGGACTGAGCAAGACTAAATTGATTGAGAGAAGTGGTCAACGAATTGAAGGGAACTTACTGATGATTTTGAAGACAAAGCCAGAGGAAATTTTTACTGACACATAAATGCAGCATATCGAAGAAGCACTTGAAGGAAGTCAAGTAATCAATGAATGGATGAAATGCTTTCTGAAATAATTTGAACAAGAGGAAAAATGTCTCAAGTTGTAAAAGAGACAAGAGAATATATTGGTTCACGGTTCTGTAATGTGTTTACTAGTATAGTAAAAAGTGGGAGTGATTCTATTACTATAGCTAAGAGGCTATAAGATAATTTGCTTTCTGAAAGTGAATTTGCAGAAAATAAGTAGATATTGGACAATGCAGAGGGAGATGCATATTAAAGCATAAAGGAAGTAAGGGTGGATGCAATATTAAGCTCAATATCAAGAGCAGTATTTGAAGCAATTCTGAAAGTAAAAAAAAGAATTGGGTTAAGAAGAATTGAAGAAAATCTTCAGTAGTTTAGAGATAAATGGGAAAAGTACATCCAAGTGCAGTGGAATAGTGAAAAGAACAAGAGTTGTTTGCAACAACAGACTGAGTTGAAAGATGCCATAGATGAACTACGGAAGTTAATGCATATACCTAAGCAGATTTACAACAAAATGAGGAAAACAATCTGTTAGTGCTAGAAATTGTTCTCAGACTACTATAGAACAAGCCAACATGATCTCATAAAATAAAACTAAGTAAAACGGGTTTTAAGGGTTTTGGTTTTACAATTTGTTATCAAGAGGGAAAAATCTCATTAGACTAACAAAAAAAATAAATCATGTAATATTGATGGATTGAGATGCATAATATATGAAACATAAACCAGAAACAATATAAGAACAATACTGAATTTCATTTTTAGTTCACAAGCATTTCATGAATAATAACCTCAAACAAGAAATGAATATGTCAACTGAGTGCTTACACAAACTAGAAATAAAACCAACAAATAGAGTAAAATGGGCTTATAACTTGCATATATGTCATAATCAGTTATAAAAAATACATAAGATCTTCTTAACTTAGCTCTGTATACAATAGCTTGAAAGCCTCCCCTTGTACAAAAATTTGAACCTTTCTTCATTCCAATGTCTTACTTTTATCTTGGTTACATACAAAAAATAGTTATCTAACTGTATAACTACCTTCTAGGTCAGACTATCGAACACTAGTAAAGTAAAATTTCTCCAAAATAAACTAATATCTTTACAACAGTTAACTAAAGACACCTATCATCAATAGTGTTTTAAAGATCTTTGGCAACTTCATCCAAACGGGATATTACTTCTAAAGCTTTAGTTTTTCTTCTGGTTCTCTGCTACTCAGCTTCTACGTCTTCAACTCTCTTTGATAATTCTTGATTTTGCTGAGTTACTTACTGGATAATTTGCTTCAGCTCTGCACATAAGCTTTGTGTCTGTATTTTCCTCTTCAATGCTTCCTTAGAAACCACAATTAATTTTTGATAATGGCTGTTAATCTCCTCTAGATCTTCTCTTAATTTTCTATTTTCCACTACTAATCCTTCATTTATTTCATGCAGAAAGTATATATGGTACTTATACTACTTGATAATTTTTCAAAGATTTTCATTTTCAGAATCTAAACTTTTTCCGTTCTTGAAATGAAGACACTCCTTCTGACACTGAAAGGATATTTAATTTATTAAAAATGTCCTCATCATCCTCTTGTTGTTTCTCTGTCACTATTACAGGAATATCTGAAGACTCAGCACCTTCAAAACTGCACTAGATTGATGGCTCTGCAATTTTTCCTTTACCTGTACATGTTGCTAACATCACTGAATGGTGTTTCATAGAATGATCCTGCCGAGGGATGAGATTTTCTTTCTTTTTAAAATATTCTAAGTGTTCAAGAATTTTAATCCATACTGAAGATGAATTAACCATCAAAGAATCCTGCTTCTTAGTCTTGACCTTTTCACATTCAGGCTTTCATCCTCTTCTAAATCCTCTTGAGAAGAAGAATCCTCTAATATTGTAATTTTCTCTTAAGCTAACTTGGGATTCAAAAGTTTTTTCATGTTTAACCTTAATTTGTTCTTAGGTCTGGTTTTAGGTCTCCATCCTACTCCTACTTCTCTCAACATACTCAAAGTTTTACCTTGATGTTTAATAGCTGCAAGCTGAACAACTTCTCTCTTAACTCCTTGCATGACAAGCTTTTCTTCAAACCCTTCTTTTGAGCTCTTTGTATTATCAACCCTCAATTTATCAAGCACTGGGATTTCCCTTCTTTCATCATGTACCCCTATAGGAGTCTGTTCTTGTTCTAAAAGACATTTACTTTATTCCTGGTTTGCATCTTCATTAAAGGTATTTAGTACATCATCTTCATTGATTTGTTCTACATCTTCTAAATTCCGCATTTGAAATTTCAACAAATCATCTTCATAAGTATTCTTTTGCTGTCCACCTTCAGGCTCTTCAACCTTCTGTGTCAAATACTTCACTTGTGTAGTCTCTTCTTATACTTCAGTAATGACTTCTTTCTTCAATTTTTTAACAAGGTTGTGGGATTTGTTCACCTGTCTTCTTTTTGACTTATCTTCCTTCTCGCTTTGAAACCCTGACCAAAATAGAAAATAATCCCAAGTCTTTCCTTTGTTTTGGAGCATAGTACTGATAATCAATTTTATCAATCCATGATGGAAAATGGAATGCTTAGTGTGATCCTAATGCTCCCTTATTCTGATTGACATTTTCTACAAAATTTTAAGGAAGAAGAAGGGGAGATTCATCTTTGATTCATGATTTAAGTGCTGTAAAAACCTGATATGATATTTAAAAATAGAGGCATATATTCCCCCACAGGTTATATAAGTTTGAAAAATCTTAATTGGCTCTCTCCTTTCAGTCTTAAACTTCTATATATCAACCCCCTTACCCCAATCTGCTACAACATTGGGTAGGAGGAAATTCTGTGAATTAAAAGCAAAAGGCACCTTCTTGAACCAAAACTCACCTTCATCAGTACTTCCTGTAGCTTCTGCTATGAAATCTCTAGTCAATTCAATTCTTAGGGTATTAAATGAGATTGTGTCCTTCTCTAATCCTTGAGAAAATCCATATGAAACCTCTCTATGATGACCATCAATTTTCTCAAAATATTGAAACCAGCCAGCTTCTTGAAATAATTTTGCACAATCAGGGAAGGTTACAGCCCTATTTGTCTTCCCACTTCTCTTCATTTTCAGTAATGAACCTTAACTGTTTCTCCTTTAGAAAATAGTTCAAACTATTTTGAAAGTGTGTTACTTCAATAGTAAAACAGGAGTTGAGAAAATTTAGAACCATAGATATGAATTTTCATCAAAAAACTGATAAGTATTTCGAAACAATTTCCACTAACATAATAGATTAATAATTGAGCAAAAATTGGGTTTCTAAACTTGATGCACTTCTTAATCAACACCCATCACTACTCTTCTATCAATGCAAACCCGAATTCATGGATGATGTTAGAAATCTGTTGGATACCTGTCGTAATAATGGTTTCAATTGCTAAAAATATGCTATCTTGTCTTCCCAGGTGTCCACCAACCTTCATAGCTCTGTCTTCAGCTTCCACGACTGCACCAGTCAATTACTTTGTAAAACCTAAACCTCTAACCATCTTCCTCACAATCTCTTCCAATCACGGACTACCAGATATGAGCATGGTCTCTGTAAGCTTTCATACATTCAAGAAATTTGTAACTCACAATGAATTACTCCTATCATGCACCATCATTACTATTTGAATGGATCTCAATTTCCCACATACCAGACAGCTGCAACTCGTCTGAATCATTCTTGCCTGAACTCAAACACTTGTCAAAATGATTAGTAAGGTTTAAACACGTATCATTTTCCCTTACAGATGTGGAAAAACTCCCCTCATTTGCAAATTTTAAAACTCACAAGAAAACTTACGATTTTTTGACGGCCACGACTTTCTTGTAGCGCTCTAGTTCATTTTTTTACGTTTTCGCTACAGGAATGTCTGATTAATGTTTTTTGACAAAAGGCTTAAAAAACAAAGGGTTAAATTGTGAAATCAAACTTTGATTAACCCTTATGATATCTCTATCCAACCTTTCAGATATACATACACCTAATGAGCCCATTAAAATTATTAAAACAACTAAGTAAAGTAAATTTAAAATGAAAACTTATAAAATAAAAAATAAAAATAAACATGCTATCAAAATATTTCAAAAACCAAACTAAGAATCTTAAAGTAATAAGAAAACCATGTTTTGAAAACAAGCATACAGTCTAAAAATAGAAAACAAAAACTAGCTATAACACAATCCACTGTGGATATGGTTGGAAAGTGAAGAACAATGAAGGAAAAGATAGTGGAGTACTACAGCATAAGGTTTGGAAGCATGGAAGATTACAACCAAAGAGAACTGAAGATAGTGGAGCTTATGGACAGCAATAGACAAAAGTTTGGGATTCAGGAGAACAAAAGCTAAAGACATATGACCAGGAGGTCATGATTTCTTTCTACTTTGGTAGTATGATGCAAGAGCATTAGCTCTCAAGGAAAACTAGTGAATTTCTGGTTATACCCTAAGGTATTGACATCTTTCCAAGGAGGGGTTCATTGTAAAAAAATTGTAAACTTTCATGTAAAGTATTTTATTTCCTAGAAAGTCTAGATAGGATAGCAGATATAATCTGATAGGTGTCAACGCTAGATGAGTCATGCTGCAGGGGTATAGTGGTATGCCAACAATGTGATGAGTTGGTCAAATACCGAGGAATTTTTTTCGGTTTTCTAATGAGTCATAGTTTGTTAGAAAGTGATAGGAATGATGTCATATCACGACTCGCTGCGTGAAGATCAAGACACAAGTTGTTTGGACAAGGACGTTTCATCACGTAAGGTAGTTCGTTTGTTTTCAGTTGCAGGACCACTCATGATAGGAGTAGAATTTTAGAATAAATAGACAGTTTAGAGATGTAGAGGGAGTTATACTCTTCAACATTAGAATTCCAAGTTTACAGAGGAGGACAAACCTGTGACTGATGCCTACTTGTAAATATTTTGAAGAATCAAAAGAAGAGAAATCCAAGATGTGTGCATTTTCCTTTTGTTTCTTAATAGAAGGGTTAACCGTGTGTTTGTAGGGTTGTTATCCTTTATGCATGTGCTTTGTTGAACTGTGTATCTTTGCAGAGCCGACTTCGGTGTTTTTGTGTATTTTTGTGAAGTTGTTGAATTCACTCATCATTTTCTTGCTTGAATGGATGAAGTAAAGTGTAGATCCATGCATAAGTGTGTTAGGCTAAAGAATCAGGAAGATTACAGGCTGGATTGATCAATTCCATGATCAATTGGCGCAACCCACATATTCTCTACCATTGACAAGTTTTGCAGAGAATGACCGGTCGAGATTGAGTCCATGGATAAAGATATGACAATCAAGAAGAAGCCCACAACAGAAGTTGCGAGGAAGTTAACATATTCGCAAAGATTTGAGAGGTCCGCATCAAAAGTAGATCGACGGTTGAAGTGAAGGTCACAAATATATGACAGTTAGGAGAATTGTGGAGAGGAAATTGTGAGGAAGCAATTTTGGAAAGTTGGAATCCTGCATCTTGCATTTCGTAACCCTCTTGCGAAAAAATCGTTGCGAAAACAGAATTGTGGGAAGGAAGGATGCAGTGGGACAATTTGGATAATTGACATCGCACAACCTGATTGTGGGAAGGCTGTTGCAGAAAAGAAGTTGTGGAGTGCAATGTTGGGTGTTTGAGATCCTACATCCCACAACCCTACTACAAAAACTCTGTTGCGGAAACAGAGTTATGAAACGCCTGGTGCAGAAAGGTTTGCTGCGGAGACAGAACTGCAGGGAGGCAGTTTTAGAGCAGAATTTGGTTGTTAAGCTAAATTTTGAATTCTTTCTAAGTGTAGGAGCCACTGGATCCTGGAGATGCTGGTTGGGGTTGGTTGTGATCGATCCACCTGCACCACTAGCAAAATATTTTCCATGACATTACAAGATTTTATAATTTGATGAAACATTTGCCAAGTTTTTACAATATTTTATAATTTAGTGAAATTTTCGCCAAGATTTTACAATATCTTATAGTTTAGTGAAATAATTCCCAAGACTTTACAAGATTCTATAATAGAATAAAAGATTAGACAAAAAATTATATATACATATTATATTATGGAGAAAATAGCCTTCAATTTTTCTTATATACTAGGGAAATTTGCCCATTTATTATACATATAAATTTCAAGGGTGTTCTTAAAAGTATCCCTGGTCCAGTAGGTCCTCCACTTTAAAGTTTTTCATCATACTGCCCAATGACATGAACTTCTCAGTTAGCCAAAGCAAAAGAAACTTCATATGATACCATGTACACAAATGTTATCAAGAATTACACAAGGCTTGCACTTCTATGTTTATCTCCTTGTTCCAATGTGGATTTCCAGCATAGATAGAAAGGCTAGCATTTAAAGAGAAAAAATTGCTCCCATTTGCACGTTTAAATTCCATTCCATTAAATCCAAATCTCTCATAGCGTGAGGTACCGTTCCACATCTATGTATGGAGAGATAAAATTCGGGCTTCATCTTGGGTTTAATTTAATTTTCATTATCCCTTGGAAGTTTTCATTTGATTCCTCCATCTACATTTCAAAGATTAGCAATGGAAGATTCCATCCTTCAAAACTACCAATTACAAGAGGATGTCATTGGCACAAGCAAATTCGGAGTGATCAGGAGATGTTGCAAAAAGAAAAGTGGAAAATAGGACTACTGCAAGACCATCAGAAAAGAAAATCTTTCGCAGGATCCCGTTGCCAGAGAATGCCTCAACAACAAAATCAAGATCATGCAATTTCCCTTCTTGAAACTTATGAAGATGATGAATTTCTCCATCTAGTAATGGAAATGTGTTCAGGAGGATATCTCTTCAACAGAAGTTGAGCATTGACTGAATCACGGATTCGACGATGTAGCTGGGAAATATTTTCATAGAGGCCAAAAAATTGAAACCACAACAGATGCAAAACTCAATGGAGATGGGAAATATTTATATGGGAAGTGCATTTGAATGGAAATAATAACATGAAACCCACTCCAAGTGCATTTATACCTTTGAACGAATAGGGTCCTCTTCTCATGAAACATGGAGGGAAAAATAACGTCCAATTATAAAAATAGGTGGGTTAACGTGAAACCCACTCCAAGTGCATTTATACCTTTGAATGAATAGGGTTCTCATATCATGAAACATGGAGGGAAAAATAAACTCCAATTCTAAAAATTGGTGGGTTATGAAGGTTCCAACCTGGATTTGACATGAAACCGTGGGAGAATACAACCATTTCCTCAATTTAAACAAAATATGAATGGCTAAATAATTATTGCAAACATTTATTAACTTAATATTAGGGGCTAAGGAGGATTGAATGTGAATTTTACTGGAAATTAGGATGCGATCCCAGGATTTGAGGTAAATTTGAGAGGGATAAATAAATTTTTTTTACTTCCTCATTAATAGGGGTGAGGATGATTTGTTTTTGGACTATTATTTGTATAGTAAATATTGGATGAATATATTAAATTTTTTCTTAAAAAATCCACATTAAAATTTTCCCATTAAATATTTCTAGCTCCTTTAATTTTGCCCATGGGCTAAATTTTGCCATTAAAACCATCCCTCGTGGGGATTGAGAGCACTAATAGGAGGAGAAGAGGTGTTGAAGACATATAGGGTTAGAAGTAGTACACGATACTTGAGTGATGAAGGGGGATAATGTGGAGGGGAGGAAGTGGGTGATGGTTTTATGAGAGAGGATTAATGAATGGAGAGGTGGATATGGAGTACTATAGGAGGAATAGGGTGTGTTGGACGAGAGAGGAAAAAGAGGGTAAAATTAAAGAGAGGGGAATGAGATGAGATACAACAAAGAATAGGGATCATATTGAGGTAGGGGGTTAAGGAGAAGGGATAAGATGAAAATAGAGAGAGAGAGAGAGAGAGAGAGAGAGAGAGAGAGAGAGAGAGAGAGAGAATGAAGTAGAAAGCGTGAGAGAGAATAAGATAAAGAGGGGGTAGGGGGATTGAGGGAGGGATGGAGATAGAGTGAAGGAAAGAGATAGTGAGGGAGGGATAGAAGGAGTTTGTGTGAGAGGGTGAGGGGTAGACAAAAGGAGAGAAAGGGGGTAGGGACACACATGTATGGGGAGATCTAGAGAGAGAGAGAGAGAGATGATGTCAAATACAAGGGGTGGAGTTTTGAGTGATGGAGAGCGATCAAGTTTGTGAGAGAGAGAGACATGGAGAGGGAGGGTGAAAAGAGATAGGGAGGGATGGATACAAGTTGAGAGAGATAGAGGATAGGGTAGAGGGATAATGGCACAGAGGGATGGTAATTAAGGGATAAGGGAGGGAGAGATTGATAGTGAGGGAGGTAAATATAAGGTGGAGAGAGAGGGAGAAACATAGGGAGTTTGTGAGAGAGGGAAGACACACACACACAGATAAATTATGTGGGAGAGAGGGGGGTGGGAGAGCGATAGAGGGAGAGGGGGAGGGGTGAGAAATAGAGAGAGAATGATGGAGGGAAGGATAGCGAGGGAGGTATAGAGAAGGTGGAGAGAGGTTATAAGATATGAGACATTCAATAC
>LPNX010151073.1:125365-173470 GCA_001517045.1 Pseudotsuga menziesii | reverse complement strand
CATGCTCAACATCATCATCTTCATCATCATCATCATTATTCATCATTATCATGGTCATCATCATCATGGTCATCATCATCATCATCATCATCATTGTTGATCATGGTCATCATCATTGTGGTCATCATCATCATCATCATCATCATTGTCGTGGTCATTGTCATCATGCTCAACATCATCATCATCACCATCCTCATCATTGTTCATCATTATCATCATCATCATGGTCATCATCATCGTGGTCATCATCATCATCATAGTCATCATCATCATCATCATCATCATCATTGTTCATCATCATGGTCATCATCATCATGGTCATCACCATCATCATCATTCCTCATTATCATTGTGGGCATCATCATCATCATCATAGTCATCATACTCAACATCATCATCATCATCATTGTTGATCATGGTCATCATCATCATTCAAGTCATTATCATCATCATCATCATCATAGTCATCATACTCAACATCATCATCATCATCATTGTTGATCATGGTCATCATCATCATTCAAGTCATTATCATCATCATCATCATCATCATCATCATCATCATTGTGATGGTCATTGTCATCATGCTCAACATCATCATTGTTCATCATTATCATCATCATCATGGTCATCATCATCATCATCATCATCATTGTCGTGGTCAATGTCATCATGCTGAACATCATCATCATCATCATCATTGTTCATCATTATCATCATCATCATGGTCATCATCGTCGTGGTCATCATCATCATCATAGTCATCATGGTCATCATCATCATCATCATCATCATCATCATCATCATTGTTCATCATCATGGTCATCATCATCGTGGTCATCATCATTCATCATTATCATCGTGGTCATCATCATCATCATCATAGTCATCATGCTCAACATCATCATCTTCATCATCATCATCATTATTCATCATTATCATGGTCATCACCATCATGGTCATCATCATCATCATCATCATCATCATGGTCATCATCATCATCATCATCATCATCATTGTTGTGGTCATTTTCATCATGCTCAACATCATCATCATCATCATCATTGTTCATCGTTATCATCATCATCATGGTCATCATCATCGTGGTCATCATCATCATCATAGTCATCATGGTCATCATCATCATCATCATCATCATCATAGTCATCATACTCAACATCATCATCATCATTGTTGATCATGGTCATCATCATCGTGGTCATCATCATTCATCATTATCATCGTGGTCATCATCATCATCATCATCATCATCATAGTCATCATGCTCAACGTCATCATCATCATCGTCAATGTTCATCATCATCATCATCATCATCATCATGGTCATCATCATCGTGGTCATCATCATCATCATCATTCCTCATTATCATCGTGGTCATCATCATCATCATCATAGTCATCATACTCAACATCATCATCATCATTGTTGATCATGGTCATCATCATCGTGGTCATCATCATCATCATCATCATCATTGTCATGGTCATGGTCATCATGCTCAACATCATCATCATCACCATCCTCATCATTGTTCATCATTATCATCATCATCATGGTCATCATCATCGTGGTCATCATCATCATCATAGTCATCATCATCATCATCATCATCATCATTGTTCATCATCATGGTCATCATCATCGTGGTCATCATCATCATCATCATTCCCCATTATCATCGTGGTCATCATCATAGTCATCATACTCAACATCATCATCATCATCATTGTTGATCATGGTCATAATCATCATTCAATTCATTATCATCATCATCATCATCATCATCATCGTGGTCATCATCATGATCATCATCATTGTTCATTTTCATCGTGGTCATCATCATCATCATCATAGTCAGCATGCTCATCATCATCATCATCATCATCATCATCATGGTCACCATCATCGTGGTCATCATCATCATCATCATCATCATCGTTCTTCATTATCATCATCATCATGGTCACCATCATCGTGGTCATCATCATCATCATCATCATCATCGTTCTTCATTATCATCGTGGTCATCATCATCATCATCATTATCATAGTCATCATGCTCAATATCATCATCATCATCATCATCATCATCATTGTTCATCATTATCATCATCATCATGGTCATCATCATTGTGGTCATCATAATCATCATAGTCATCATGGTCATCATCATCATAGTCATCATCATTGTTCATTACCATCATCATCGTGGTCATCATCATCATCATCATCATCATTGTCGTGGTCACGGTCATTGTCATCTCTATGTCTCTAGTATATCCCCCTCTCTCTCCCTCTACTACCTCTCTCTCTCTCTATGTCTTTAGTACCCCTTTCTCTCTCCCTCTCCCTATGTCTCTAGTATCCCTCTCTCTCTCCCCCTCCCTATGTCTCTAGTACCTCTCTCTCTCTCTATGTCTCTACTGCCCCCCCTCTCTCTCTCTCCCTATGTCCCTCGTCCCGCTCTCTCTCTCTCTCTCTCCCCCTCTCTCTCTCTCCCTATGTCCCTCGTCCCGCTCTCTCTCTCTCTCTCTCCCCCTCTCTCTCTCTCCCTATGTCCCTCGTCCCGCTCTCTCTCTCTCTCTCTCCCCCTCTCTCTCTCTCCCTATGTCCCTCGTCCCGCTCTCTCTCTCTCTCTCTCCCCCTCTCTCTCTCTCCCTATGTCCCTCGTCCCGCTCTCTCTCTCTCTCTCTCCCCCTCTCTCTCTCTCCCTATGTCCCTCGTCCCGCTCTCTCTCTCTCTCTCTCCCCCTCTCTCTCTCTCTCCCCATGTCTCTACTGGCCCTCTATCTCTCTCTCTCCCCATGTCTCTAGGTACCCCCCTCTCTCTCTCTAGGTACCTCTCTCTATCTCTCTATGTCTCTTGACCCTCTCCTGCCATTATTAAATATTACACATAGCTTCCCTTGACCCTTCCCCACCCCTATACAATATTAGCCACAGTTTCCCTTAACCCTTCCCCACCCCTATTAAATATTAGCCATAGTTTCCCTTGATCCTTCCCCACCCCTTCTAAAACATTAACCAAAGTCTTTCCTACCCCCTCTAAATTATAAAAAAATATTTTTTATGTTTTCAATAATGCGTGCGCATTTTGGTTCACTATAACGCTAGCGTGTTTTTTTTTCACTATAACGCGAGCGCGTTTCAAAATTCTATGAGCGGAAATATTTTTTTGAATTCAAATAAAACACGCCATGTTTTTTAGAGTCAAAACCAATCCGAATCACTTGGTCACATCTCAACCTTAATCCTATGTGTATGGTTTGGTGTTTGCTTCGGTAATACCAAACCTGTGCTATGGTAATCATGAACCAAAGCTAATTGGGTGTTTCTTCCATTTTCTGAAGAAACCTGTGTTTAACCACTCTTTACAGTATGCTACACACAATCATTTTTGACGAAATATTAAACACAAATATGGTTTTTTTTTACAGATTCCAAATATGTAACTTTTATTTAAAATTATTAATTTTTCATATTTTTCTTCAAATTCTTTTCTCTCCTACCTCCTTAACTCGTGAAACACACTGTTAGTGTTTCTTCTATAACTTTTTCAATTCTTGATCACTTCAAAAAAAAATTGTATGGTGCACAAGTAGAAACTAACCTCTACGTTATATCAAAACCCCATTTCATGATTTTTGCATTAAAACCTTCAAAGGCTGCACCCACAAAACACGTACCATTTTCGAGGTTTTCTCACTTAGACAATTATAAAAATATTATAAAATTACTAATTTAATTTTTGAAAAATAATGCCGCACTAGTGCTATGGGTTCTCTATGTGGATGTCAATTTTTGTAGCTTGATTCAATCATTTAGGCCCTCAAAGGTTGCACCCACAAAAACATGTACCTTATAATTTCCCTGAAAAATAAAAAGTGCCTATTAGGAAAAATGAAATTTGACATAGCTATACAAATTTTCGATACATAAAAGTTATATATTTGGAAAGGTGATTCAATTTCCTACATTTCATGTTTTTTACTCAATGCAAGATATTATGCATAAGTATCTCAAAAAATCCAAGTAAGTTGAGGGATGCCTGATTTTTCAGGTTTCTATTGCATCTAACGCGCCAAAAAGGTCCCTCATCTTCTTGCACAGGCCCATAATGAAATACTTGGGGTTGCGGTACAAAATCTCAAGGGAAAACTGGTGTGGTGAAGAGCATGAATTTTGACAGGTAGAAGAGGAATGATATACTAATAACTATTCCATCCATATTCCACCTTGGTCTCTATGTATTTTGATTTGATACAGCCCAAAAATGTGATACATGTTGTTATTGATTTCAATTTTAAAATTCCGAGTGTGGTGCAAAGTGTCGAGTAGGATATATGAAATATTAAAGTCTAGATTCCTCCATATACAACATTAAAAAATCAAAGTGGTTTACTTATGTAACATTTTTTTGATCTTGGAATTCTTCCATATGGAAAGTTCATGTTTTCCTTGTTATCTAAGCATTTGACGTAGTTTTTGACAATATAGTTCATCTTCGTGTGTTTGAATTATTTTTTGAGATGTGGTTTGATCAAGAATTGGATGAGACTCTAAGGACATGTTACATCTTGGGTTATTCTAGCACAAAATTGTAAAACAAATTACATTCTGCAACAAACTTGAATGATAATTTTCAAATTACACTTTGATTTTTCTTTTCAAAATCATAGATAGAATAAATCTAGAAAAAATGGTCTCTCAATTGCTTAATATATTCTCTGGAATATAACAATGGTGGAAAAAATTGTTATTTGCTCCTCTATCATAATTCATGGTTTCTAGGTGGTCATAGATGTGATTTCTCTCTCTAATAGATGAAGAGCTAGGAAAATGTATTAATTGATTGATTGTTGGAATGAGCATGGTTTGGATGTTTCTATGTGTATGAAGACTAAGGATTTTCGTGTGTGTAGTTGTTGTTTAACAATCTATTGAACATCAACAAACTCTCATCCAAATGCTGCCATTAACAAGTCTTTGTATAAATTGATGTTTTAATTATTAAGAGAGGACATAATTGAAATGGTTAAAAAATAATTTCATGGGGGAGTTATTTCGATTATTTAATAATTTAACAACAAGTTCTGCAACTTTGTCTTGTCCATTTCTTTAGTTAAAGCACAAGGAAGCTATTTTAATTATTGAATTTTGAATTCAATTAATAGTTGAAGAGGAGTTATTTTAGTTATTTAAAAATTTAATCCCATGAGAAATCAACATGGGAATCGAAACAAGGGTCTACTTTTATTGAATTGAAATGGAGACATTGTAGAGCAGAGATGACGTTGTGATAAGTGACAGAGAGGCAATGCTCGAGAGCAATCTGTAATGGATGGAGATGAGTGAGTTGGATAATAAAATCTGAAGTAAGTCTTAAATAAACATTTTAAACTAAGTGCATGTATTAGTAAATGTTGGCAACAAATACCGATGGAATTGAACACCCAACCATCTATATCTCAAATTTTACTTTAGCATTTCAATGGATGGTTGAAAGTTTTAGTAATATTGTACATCGCCACCGGTTTGATGCGGTAGAAAAAATCTCATTTTTGAGAGCTATGACTCATCCCATTGCGGTACTCTCTTTTCGAAAAAAAATTAATGTTGAAAAGTTAGGAAGTAATATTGTACATTGGTTGCAGTAGAAAAAAATACAACCATTTAACAATTATTGTAGTTTTATTGAGTTAACCTATTCACAAATATCATAATGTTATTTGATGGTTTCCAAATCCGAAAGCTTTTGAAAACATTGAAAAAGGAGCTTGTTCTGCAAATTCTCGATTTTCCATGTGGAGTTATTAACTATGTCAAACAAACAATAAACAATAGTAGTTTCAACTTTTTGTTCCTTTAGTTTTTTTTAATATTTTTATAAAGCACAAGGAAAATTATCATACTTTGTAAATTTACACGTACAACTGCCGTAAAAAATAGAAAAGAGAGTTTCATATTTTGTATAAGAAAGATAAATTGTGTTATTAGATTATTAATTTAATAAGGCTTTTAAATTTTCCATAGATCCAAAAGTAATGTTCCCCTAGGATTATCCAAATCGAGTATTATTTCAATTCAAATATTAAATTTTTATTAACATTATCATGATTCAAATATTAAATTTTTATTAACATTATGAGGTTGAAGTATATGAATCATATTTTATGTAAAGGTAAATTTATAATTTTGATATTGAATTTATTTAAAAAATTATTTAAAAATTATAAATACTAACTTTCTAATTATTTTACTAATTTGTTTTCATGTTAATATAAATTTATGTTTCCTAACCCAAAAAAAATTCATTTATTGGATATATATATATATATATATATATATATATGAGTTTAAAATAATAATTAGATTAAATTTTTGTTTCAAAAAGAATCTTTAACTTTTAATAGATAAGAAATTAACATTAATATATATTGATATAAAATATCATTTTTTTTGGAAATAACTGTGGATTGTCATCGATATTTTTCATGTATGAATAAGAAAGAGACAAGTGTATTGTTTAGATTGACTCTATGGGCATCGTCCAAAATTCAAAATTAACAATTTCAAACAAATAAAAAAATAACTCAGTTAACATCTAAAGTAAATCTGAAGTTCATAGACAACAAATGAAAATTGCAGAGGGAGATGTCTCTAAATAAATTAAGGATGTATGGGAGGTTGAAGAGGCTAGTCAAAAGCTTGAAAATGAGAGTATGGAGTTGAGAAAGGGAGAAGAACTTATGCAATTTGTTATTGCTAAGATGATTGGAGGTAGCATTGATAATCCTGATGAAAGTGGAACTATTATGAATTAGAAATGGAGAAGGTATTTATATTCCTCAAAGTATCTTTTGGAATATTTATGGTGAAATGGAGGAAGGTGATAGTTTATTGACCCTTATATGTGGAGGAGTTCAACAACAGAATATATTTCAGACCATATGTAAATGGATGGTAGATGATGAAGCTGAATGGCCTCAGGAGAATGAAATTTTATTTCATTTGTTGAAGGAGAATGTGGAAAAAGAGATCGTCCTCGAAGACAATATGGTAGCTAAAAGAAAAATTGAATATCCTAGAGAGAGCAATAGCTATTCTATTATAGGCTAGCAATGGAAAATCCAATTCATGCAGCAAGACATTGCTGAGTTGATGGAAATAAGGTGGAATTAGAATTATGGTGTTCCTCTGAAAGAACAGATTCAATCACATATGGGCACCAGATATTTACAAAGAGATAGACTAGATGATGAGATAGAAAAGTTGTGGAATTTAATACAGTTTTGCAAGAGAAGGTACAACAAAGTAATGAAAACAGTTCGCTGCGAATTTGGATTGAAGGTGAATAATTCAGAGGGAAAGAATAGTGGAGCATTACAACATAAAGTTTGGAATCCTGGAAGGGTATAGCCAGTGAGATGTGATGAGAGTAAAGCTTTTGGACAGTTACAAACCAAAGTTTGGGATCCAGGAAAAACAGAAGCTGAAGGTGCATGACGAGGAGGTCATGATTATTTTCTAATTTGGGAGTCTCATGCAGGAGAATTTGCTGTCAAACCAAATATCTAAAGCTTGGTGAGGTCCTAAGACCATGACACTAGCCAATGTGGGATTGAATGTAAAATTCCTTGTAAAATATATAAGTTTGTCTTAATTAGTAAGCATAGTTTTTCCAATTGATACAAGTGGTAATGGGTGATTCCATGAAGGTGGGTAACACTTTTTGGCCAAATTTGGTGATGAAAACCTGATTTTTTACTCATGTGCTAGATAGAAGCCTTCAAAATGCATATATTTTTTGTGAATTCCGACTTGCAGTCAAAAAACAAATTGTAGAATATTATGTTGGCTTCCCAATGATATTTAAAAAAAAATATTCCGATGTCATTTAATGTGTGAAATTTTGCATTGAATGAACGATGTGACCTTAAAAATTTGAAGAAGTTAATAAGTGGCTCGTGTCCAACCCCAATAATTCGATCTTACATTAATAATTTAAATATATATATATGAGCATGATCTACGCAAAATGCACTGTGGTCTGCATATTTTTTTGTTAATTTATTTCGCAATATACAATTATTTATTATTTTTCAAAAGTGACCACATCTGATTTCTGCATCATTTTATACACATGTGTGTCCATCCCATCTTTTTTTGCACTGTTTTTAAAAATTGAAAAACCAATGATACCCTTTTGAAAAGGACACGTTGATGTGTGGGCTGTGTAATTTTAAGAAATTTTTGGATGTGTATATTTTACCCTGCGGATTTTTCTTTGAGCTTCTTCGAAGTTGTTGTCTGGTTTTCTAAGTGTAAGTTTTAGAACTAATTAGAAAAAAACCATATGAATTCCAAAATGCATGCATAATATCTCAATGGATAGAGGATTCGGTGATGAATCTATCAGTATGAACTTCGCTCAGTTGTGTGCCATGAATGGTAGGGTTTACACCACTAGAAGACATAGAGAAACATTGATTTTCCTGTAAGAGGGATAAATCTCTATTTTCCAGGCCCTCGATCGAGATATTTAAATTCATCTATCGATGTTTTAATGGAAGATCGATCGAGGATTTATTGAACCCTCGATTGAGGGTTTGATAAACCCTCGATCAAGATTCCGTTAAAAACTCGATCGAGCTACCATTAAACACTTGAAAAAAAAATTGAACCAAAATACCAAAAGAAGTTTATTAATGGCTAGATTTGAGAAAGTTCTAAGTGTGAGTAATTAAGAGCTCATGGCTCTAAAGTTTTTTGTGTTTCCTACCAATCCACGATTCAATGAATCGATAGTCACATGTAGTAATTTAAGTTATTTAATGAAAACATCCAATGCATATGTCTCTATGTTGAAACCGTTTTCCATGTTGATGTAGGCCACTACCCTCTTTATTGTCTTACCAAAAGGCATGATAATGAGGAAGAAGACCATGATGTAGATACAATAAACCATTCAATGCATCCTAGCATGATAACTCAAAACTTTAACGAGTAGTTTTGAAACCAGTGAAGCGAGGGATTCATTTTGGGGCTTTAACAATAATTTTAGAGTCCTTGAACTACGTGCATTTAATTTTTTTTATGCTTATATTCAAGTATCATGATGTGTTTTCATTAGAATTCAACATCTAGCTTGTTTATGTCATCAATGGTTGGAAAGGAATTTCAACATCATTTGATTCCTATCAACAATATATCTAATGTGTATACAATGTAGTACATAAATGTAGTGAAAGGTTTTAAATAATAAAAATGCTTTTCTCCTTCATATATAATTTTTAATTTTAAAAAACTAAAATTATGTGATATGACTTTGAAAACACTAATTTTCATCTTAATCGTCATGTTCTATTCCGCCCTAGGATCTGGATTTAAATATCTGGCCGGAGGATCTATATCACAGGTGGATCATAGTCTTGGGAATCCAGGTTCAATGGACACAACTCGCTTAATTTCATATCATCAACTGAATTTCATGCACCATTGTCATAGTATTATTTTTGAATTGAACCAAGGAGAGGAATTATGCATGCAATTCAGTTGATGAGCTGAACTTAGGTGAGTTGTGTCCACTCGACCTAGATTTTCAAGACTACGATATACCTACGATATAGATCTTTGGGACAGATATTTAAGTCCAAGATCCTAGGGCGAAATATAGCAGAAGGATTAAGATAAAAAGTAGTGTTAAATTCAGAGTCATATCACATAATTGTAGTTTTTTAAAATTAAAAATTATATATGAAGGAGCGAGGTATTTTTAGTACCTTTAGAGAGATGAAAATATGAGCATGAAAAAACAATATGACATCATTTCGTTGGGTTATATCAATTTCCATTGTTTACTCTTCAAAATTGTTATTGTGCAACACATTTGCACTTAATCTTACTAGTAAATTATTGAATGACATTAGAATTTACATCAATAACACGTGACTAAACATGATACTATTTCTCATTTCGACAAGAATTGTAAATTTTCAATGACATGAATTCAAATGGGGATTCAAAATATAAGGTGTCCAAGCATCTTTTGAAAGACTTAATTAATTGAAAAGCTTGATTGAGGTTTTTAAAACTTTAACTAAAAAAATATTCGAGTGCCCATATTCATGTGTTTCCACGAATATGGACACCCAAAAATTTATTCAATCAAAGTTTTTCAAATATCGTATTGTTCATGGAAACAAGGTCTTCGAATTCAATTAAAATCAAGCATAGAAATATATGATAAGAAAATTTAATAAAACATAATTTGGACTAGAGAAATAATACTTGTGGGTAATAGTACATACTTGAAGAAGAAGAAACAAGTAAAAGCGTCACTACTGCCACTTCCTCTAGGTTTTATGTGTAGATATTAGTCGTGGTGTAATTGGAGTTATAGATGTTGGATTAATAGATGATCAATCATATCTATAAATCCAATTACTCCACGATCCATATCTACGAATGAATATAAATGACCCTTTTCTATCCAACAAACGCAGTGAATTATATCAAAGGTTTGTTGCCTATTTATAGTAAAAATGATTAAAGACCCTCGATCGAGCTTCTTTTAACTCTCGATCAAGCTTTTTTTAAACCCTCGATCAAGCACTTATCCCTCGATCGAGGGTTTAGTAAAACTTCGATCAAGGGTTTAAAAAAACCTTGATCAAGGTCTTTACACCTTGATTGAGGGTTTGGAAAATGCTCAATCGAGGTACGTTTTTGTGTTTTTTTTTCCGAAATTGCGTTGCCAAAAATTGTAACCCACCTCCATGGATGTACCATAATGTAAATAATGAGTCACGAAACAAATGCCTGAGTTCAAGGAATGACTTGAGAGCTATTGAATATATTCAGGAATCAGTTTTAATAACTTACTAGAGATAGGCTCGGGTAGTTTCTATTTTAGAAACAGTTATACACTAAGTTAGGGATTAGTTGCAAGATTTTAGGAAATAGTTAGTAGGTGACCTAGAGGCTCGATCTAGAAAAAAAAATTGTAAGCCTACTGCCATTTAGGAGGAGAGTGTGGCCAAATGAAGAAAAATAAGGCCAGGAAAAGAACCAGGATTTCTTCAAGAATGTAAATACAGTTTTTATTAATGAGAAGATTCACCATGTCAGTGTATTAGAAACTAACTGTTATAATAAATACATCTGCAAATGTTGGAATGTTGGAATGTTTTGAAATCGATCATATTTAGAAATTGAATGCAACTGGAAGTTTCCTCTACATATATGTTACTGGATAGAATTCCAAAGTCATGGCATATTGTAAGTGCGTTCCAATTTATGTTCCTATATGTTTCATGATATGGCATAGTTTCATTTATGCAAATGTGTGATGCTATAAACCGCTTGTCTCTGTCTTTGATGATTGAAACTGCAATTGAATGCATATTGGATCTTGTGTATTTTCGTCTCATCCATTGTGATGATGGCATTTGAGAGAAGCATATATTTTTTTTCTTTAATACCATTATAACCTAGAAATTGCTGTAAGCTAGTGTTCTAGCCTGTAAAACCAGAATATCATGTAATTCAATGTACATCACCTCAGGGAAAAACAAGTGAATGAGTGTTTGGTCGTTGCGTTTGACAGGAGAAAACATTTTGGGAAATGTTTGACTGATGAAACCAGATCCCCTACTTTTTGGGTGAGAGAGGAAATGTTATCAAATACTGACCAGTGATGTGCACATTTACTTTGGTGTTCGGTTATGGTTTTATTTTATTGACATTCAAACTGCCTGATAAGAGATTTATAGAGAACATAAAGACACACGTGGTCTGCAAATAGAGCATCATTTCATTAAGAAGAAATCGTTTCTGAAGACTGGGAAATAGTTTTATCTCTGTGATTGCATTGAATAGTCGTGAATATTGAACAATGTTTGATCATAAACCAAGTTACTTGCATTGAGGAAGTCTCTGTTGGGATCTAAGTAGTTCATCTGCATTTGGGTGAGAGAAGAACAGGTTTGCGCTAGTGCAAGGTTTTGGTGTAAATTGGTTTTGTATTTTCAGCCTCTTAACACTATCAATTTTTGATATGAGAGTGGGAATGTTCTTGAGAAGGTAAGAAGACAAACAGAGATATGTAGAGGTAGTTTTGTGGTCTAAGAAGATTTTGTGTATAGAGGAGATTTGTGAGTTAAGAAGACTTCATGCTAGAAAAAAAGAGGCTTAGAGCTTGGGATAGATAAAATACCTTAATAAGAATGAAATATAATTTGGGAGAAGTAGTTATAGGAAAAGGAAAAAGACAAGTTCAACCTGAGATTGGAGCCATGAAAAATTTTAAATGGCCATGAAAGTTTGGAAGAAACAGGGTTTTGAAATATTGATAAGCAAAGAACTCAAGGTTCTTGAAGGAGCATGTCTATTGAGATCTGAAAGGCAAGTAGTATTTGATTTTTTTACATTGTTAAATATGCAGGTAGCAGTGATTGAAGAGTATCTTAGCAAGTAGATCACAATTTGAAGCAGTGATGGGAGAATCCAGTAAAGGTTTCTAAGAGAAAGAAGAGTGTAGCAGAAGAACTAAATTATTCTAGCCAAGGTTGGAAAGTAGGATGACAAGTAGATGTTCTCAAGTGAAGGTGAGTTGAATGTATGAGCCTAGAAGGAGAAAAGGAGAATGCTTAAGAATTTCTTGACAGAGAACCAGTATTACCAAAAGACCAAGTATAGGAGAGAAACTTGGTGAGGTACAATAGGAGGGTGAAAATACTTGCTATTGGAGAGGCTTAGTGGACAAGGAGAGTTCACAAAAGAAGGAAGAAGGGGAAGATGACTACTAATAGTCATAGAAGAGATTCAAAGAGAAGCCACAATGAAAAGAGAAAAAGTGCCAAGGAAAATGGCATGTGGAAGAAGATGAGCACTAAAGAGTATGATAAGGAGAAAGCAGAGATAAGAACCCGTTTGCATTCATTGATGGAGCTAGTCTTGAGAACCAGAGAATACGGTTGGTTGTGGAGCTTGATCTTCTAGACCTAGAGATATTATTCAGTCGTGTTTATACCTGAGGTGTACTGTATAGTCGTTCCCAACCTTGGGGTTCGGTGGCAGCGCCCCTAAGAAAAAAATTTGGGATGTTTGTTGGCCAAAATTTTTGTGTACCCATGGTATTGGTTTAACCATAGTATTTTCCCATGCTATTTACCCTATAAAAGAAAAGCATTGTAATACAGTTGTTTATGGTATTGTATTGTGTTGCATTTTAAACAATCTTTGCACTTGTGTGAGAGAGACTGTGAGAGAGTGAAGAGGAAGTGTAGTGGTATTGTTGTAGGTTGTATCCCTTCATCTTTATGAATGGTAATAAAAGCACTGGAAATTTCTATGTGGACGTAGCCCATCATTTGGGTGAACCACGTTATATTTGTGTCTCTATGTAATGTGTTTAATGTGTTTTTCATCTTGTTTAATGATTTAACTGTATATATGTTATTGATCTGTGGTCTTGTTCTCTAAAAAAGACCATTGGTATGGCTATGTAATGAGAAAGAAGATGAAGTGACATAGGCTACAAAAGAAGGAGCATAGGTTGAATGCTCAATGGAAGGAATTGGTATTCAGAGCAACTGAGTATCAGGATGAAGTTTTGGTCTGTAAGCCAGAATATGATTCATTGCTTGATGATAGCAATGAATATATTGAAAAGAGGACTATTGAATATTTTCTAGGGAGGCCAAGAGGTCTACTAATTTTAAATCTAATAATTTGTGTATGTTTCCAGGTATTAAGCATGATGGTGGAAAATTTCCTGATAGTGGCATAGAGGAGAAAGAGAAGAAACATAATTTGAATTATGTGCTGAAGAAAGATGAAACAATCATATATCATATGGAAGCTCATACACAATTGAAAGAAGAAGATGTTTTTCAGCATACTGCAAAAGCTGAAAGTAGAGGAAGATTAGCTCATATTGATAGCCAAAAGAAAATAGAACTAATGAAGGAAGGTATCAAGCATATAGATGCAGTGCTTGAGGAAGCTGAGAAGAATACTATAGAAGACTTTCAGAGTCATGTAAAAGACTTATAACAACAAGAGGAATATTTTATGACTGAACCATCAAATAAAAACATTGGGTCTTGTGATTTTGAAACTGAAAATTTAAGTGTGTTTGCAGGTATTGCAGAAGACAATCCATTTTATGGAGTTGTGTTGAGTAAAGTTGAAAGTGGTCAAGCAAGGTATGACGATGAAAGTATTTTAGATGAAGATATGTTTGCATTGTTGCAACAGAAGGAACTCATTGACGAGTTACTTAATGGAAGAAGATAGTCATATGAATTTTTCATGAAGAGGAAAGATCCTAACTTTATTCTGATAAAGTATGAAGAAACATTGTCTCAGGGAGGTAAGTCAATAGTTTTGTTTAATATATTTGTTGAAGAACAAGTGCAGAAGAATATTAATGCAAAAACTATGGAAAAGGTAGCTTATGATGATGGCTTACATAAGGACGGAAATGAAGAGTGTGTTGAAGAAGAAGATGGGACATATTTGTCTCTTACTATAGAAATGTGTGTCATAGAAATAAATAGGGGATAATTGGCTATTAGATTTAGTTGAGGGAGTGCTGGAAAACTAATGAAGGTTGTCAAAAGTCAAGTAGGACATGCTGAGGGATATGATCAGCATCATGGTGAAATACTTGAGAGGGGTGAAGTAAAAGAGGATGAGTTCCTAGAATATTTGTTGAAGGAACCTGAGCATAAGGATATGATTGTAGACAACAATGAAGAACTGTCTCAATATTTGATTAAGACAAAGATATATTATAGTCTCCAAGTTCACGATATATTGGATAGAACAGAAGAAAGAATGGATGAGTATGTCGCTACAGCCGTAGAGTTGAAGGATGATTTACTTCTTGAAAGTAAATCCAAAGTTCAGAGACAACAAATGAAAATTGCAGAGGGGGATATCTCTAAATACATTAAGGATGTATGGGAGGTTGAAGAGAGTAGTTAGTAGCTTGAAAATGAGAGTGCACAGTTGAGACAAAGAGCAGATCTTATGCAATTTGTTATTGCTAAGATGATTGGAGGCAAGATTGATAATCCTGATGAAAGTAGAACTGTTATGAATAAACAATGGAGAAGGTATTTATATGCCTTACGTATCTTTTAGAATATATATGGTGAAATGGAGGAAGGTGAGAGTTTGATGACTCTTATATGTGGAGGAGTTCAAAAACAAAAAATATTTTTGACCATATGTAAATGGATGGTAGATGATGAAGTTGAATGGCCTCAGGAGAATGAAATTTTGTTTCATTTGTTGAAGGAAAGTGTGGAAAAATAGATTATCGTGGAAGACAATATGGTAGCTAAAAGAAAAATTGAATATCCTAACGAGAGAAATAGCTATCATTATTACAGGGTAGTAATGGAAAAGCCAATTCATGCAATATGACACTGCTAAGTTGATGGATATAAGGTGGAATGAGAATTATTGTGTTCCTGCAAAAGGACAGATTCAGTCACAGATGGGAAGCAAATGTTTGCAAAGAGATGGACTAGATGATGAGATAGAAAAGTTGTGGAATTTAATGCAGTTTTCTAAGAAAAGGCACAACAAAGTAAGGAAAACAGTCCAATGTGAATTTGGATTGAAGGTGAATAATTCAGAGGGAAATAATAGTGGAGCATTACAACATAAAGTTTGGAATCTTGGAAGGGTACAACTAGTAAGATGTGATGAGAGTAAAGCTTTTGGATAGTTATAAACAAAAGTTTGGGATCCAGGAAAAACAGAAGCTGAAGATGCATGACCAGGAGGTCATGATTCTTTTCTACTTTAGGAGTCTAATGCAGGAGAATTTGCTCTCAAACCAAAACTCTAAATCTTGGTGAGGTCCTAAGACCGTGACACTAGCCAATGTGGGATTGAATGTAAAATTCCTTGTAAAATATCTAAGTTTGTCTTAATTAGTAATCATAGTTGTTCTAATTGATGCAAGTGGTAATGTAAATAATGATTCATGAAACAAATTCCTAAGTTCAAGGAATGACTTGAGGGTTGTTGAAGATATTCAGGAATCAATTTTAATAAGTTACTAGAGATAGGCTAGAGTAGTTTATATTTTAGAAATAGTTATACACTAAGTTAGGGATTAGTTGCAAGGTTTTAGGAAATGGTTAGACATGAGCTAGAGGCTCGATCTAGAAAACAAAATTGTAAGCCTACTAGCATTCAGGAGGAGAGAGTGGCCAAATGAAGAAAAATTAGGCCAAGAAAAGAACCAGGAGTTCTTCGAGAATGTAAATACAGTTTTTATTAATGAGCATATTCACTATGTCTGTGTATTAGAAACTAATTGTGATGATAAATACATCTGCAAATGTTGGAATGTTTTGAAATCGATGATATTTAGAAATTGAATGCAATTGAAAGTTTCTTCTATGTATGTGTTACTGGATAGACTGCCACAGTCATGGAATATTGTAATTTCATTCCAATTTTTGTTCCTATATGCTGCACGATTTGGCATAATTTCATTTATGCAAATGTGTGATGTTGTAAACCATGTGTCTCTGTCTTTAATGATCGAAACTGCAATTGAATGCATATTGGATCTTGTCTATTTCAGTCTCATCCTGTGTGATGGAGTTTTAGAGAAGCATATCTTTTCTTCTTTAATACCATTATAACCTAGAAATTGCCTGCAAGGTAGAGTTCCAACCTGTAAAACCAGAGTATCGTGTAATTCAATGTACATGGCATCAAGGAAAAACAAGTGATTGAGTGTTTGTTCATTTGATTGGATCATAATTTTTGGGAAACGTTTGACTGATGAAACTAGATCCCCTGTGTTTTGGGTGAGAGAGGAAATGTTACCAAATCCTTACCAGTGTTGTGCACATTTAATTTGTTGTTTTGTTATGGTTTTATTTTATTGACATTCGAACTATCTGATAACACATCTACAGAGAATAGGAAGACACACGCGGTCTGCAAACAGAGCATCATTTCATTAAGTAGAAATTGTTTCAGAAGAATGGGAAATAGTTTAACGCTATGCTTGAATTGAGTAGTCATGAAGATTGAACAACGTTTGATTGTAAACCAAGTTACCTGCATTGAGGAAGGCTACCTTGGAATCTGAGTAGTTCATCTGCATTTGGGTTAGAGAAGAACAGGTCTGCCCTAGTGTAAGGTTCTGGTGTAAATTGGTTTTGGTTTTTCATCTTCTTTATGCCATAAATTTTTTGTATGAGAGTGGAAATTTCCTTGAGAAGGTAAGAAGATAGATAGAGATCTGTAGAGTTAGTTTTGTGCTCTAAGAGGATTTTTTGTATAGAGGAGATTTGTGAGTTAAGAAGACTTCATGCAGGAAAACAAGAAGCTTAGATCTTGGAATAGATAAAATACCTTAATAAGAAGGAAATCTACTTTGGGAGAAGTAGTTACAGGAAAATGAAAAAGACAAGTTCAGCCTAATATTGGAGCCAAGAAAATTTTTAAATGGCCATGAAAGTTTGGCAGCAACAGGATTTTGAAATCCTTATAAGCAAAGAACTCAAGGTTCTTGAAGGAGCATGTCTATTGAGATCTGAAAGGTAAGTGGTCTTTGAGTTTTTAACATTCTGAAATACGCAGGTAGAAACGATTGAAGAGTATCTCAATGAGTAGATCACAACTTGAATCAGTGATGAGAGAAGCCAGTAAATATTTCTAAGAGAAAGAAGAGTGTAGCAGTAGAACTAAATTATTCTAACCGAGGTTGGAAAGAAGGAGGACAAGTAGATGTTCTCAAGTGAAGGTGAGTTGAATGCATGAGCCTAGAAGGAGCAACGAAGAGTACTCAAGACGTTCCAAACAGAGAACTAGTCTTACCAAAAGACCAATTACAAGAGAGAAACTTGGTGAGGTACTATAGCAGGGTGAAAATACTTGTTATTGCAGAGGCTTAGTGGACAAAGAGAGTTCACAAAATAAGGAAGAAGGTGAATATCACTACTAATAGTCATAGAAGAGATTCAAAGAGAAGCCACAATGAAAGGAGTGTAAATTTGAGCATATAGATCTACAGACAAATACACAACTCACAAATAAGATCTCACAATTTACTCAGCAATTGAAGAATGAAACAGTGCAAAAGGCTTGCAGCTGTGAATGCTTTCATTAATCAAAAAAGTAATTCAGATGATAATTATAATGAAGTAAAATGGCTTTAATAGCCACAAGCAATTCAAATCCACATGAGGAAGGTCGAATTGATTAGACTCTACTTGACTGTAGGTAAGCAAGACTTGTCTAAATCACTATCGGAGGACCCAGTAGTTAACTGTCCTTGTCTAAACCATAACCGGAGTTCAATGGAGCTCTAAAACACAACTCAAGTGTTACATTCAATGTTGACCAATGGTTAACTGACTGTGGTAGGTGAGAAATGCACCCCACATGTGTGCAGTCAAGTAAACCTAGCGCTAACTGAATGTGGAGGACTTGAAATGAAAGTAACTGACTCCTAACTTAGCTTGACTAGTCATTAACTGAAGTGAACTGACCTTGGTTGGTTTCGGCACTCCCAGTGGCTTCCTAAATTGTAGGGATTGATCTAGGAGGCTCCTAAACTTATGCAATCAAGTGCAATAAGTGGTAGTGAGCCTCAACTAGTGTTCCCCACACTTTAGTAACTGAAACATGTGCCCCAATTAGGTCAACTTTACCTAATTGTGCTAATGATTATAACTAGACTGGATGGACTCCCGATTTAGACATATGACCAAATTTGGACAAGGGAGGATTAATAATCCTAACACCCCCCCTGAATGCTAACTTGGACAAACTGTGGGCCCTGGTAACTAAGACCATAGGTCACCCATTACATCAAGTAAAATAAAGTAACTTCTTAATACAAGGAGTTGGGGTAAAAACCACATGGGAAAAAAGCCCTCCCTCTAGCTAAGCAGGTAGAATCAGGTCTCAAGTTTGAAAAACTTGAAAATATGTTGCTGCAATCTTCATCTCTATGAGGTAGTGAAGCAGCATGAATGGTGTGCTGTGCACAGGTATTCTGGGGCCTGGCATGTATATTTCTCTTTCTTCTCCAAAAATGATGATGAGAGGAAGGAGGAATGTAATATTTGTCTCTTGCTGAAAGAAGAGGTGTATGATCATATCCATTCTTCTGAATGTAGTAAGACTGAGCCTTTGCCATATTGCATCTTATAGGAAGTCTATTGCATCTCTCTGAAGGAGGTAAAATAGCATGACATAGCGCAATAGTCTTTCCTTCCTGAGTGTCATGTGAGTTTCCAGTCATCTTCCTAGCTTCCAGTTTGGAAGTAGGGACTAAATCTAGATCTGAGTCACCCTAAATCTTAATGTCACAAACTGATATAGATGGATCTGCAATACTAGTAGAAGCTGGAAAAGAAGTAGATGCAATTATTTTACCTTCCCTTGCAGGTGGCTGTTGAGAGTGCACTGGTTTTGAAGGAGCCATCAAATGTGAGAACTCATATGCTTTTGAAGCATGATTTGCAGTACCCTTTGCTATGATGCTCCCAGTAGAGATATATGTGATCTCCACTGAGTCAGGACCAAAGATCACTCACTTTGGAGATCCAGTATGGGTCACTTGATAGATAGATAACAGGTTTGAAGCTAGGGAGGGAACAAATAGCACATATTTGAACCTTCCATGTTCAAGTTGGATAGAGCCCTTCCCTTTTGTTTTGACTACATTGTTATTGCCCATCTGAATACGAGGACCATAAAAGGACTGATAAGAAGAGAATGATTCTATGGATGCAGCCATATGGTTGGAAGCTCTAGAATCAATGAGGAAGACAGGTGCTGATGTGCAGCAATCCTTCAGTGCATATCCTTTCCTTTGGTACTCTTCTTCTTCTTCTTCAGAGTCTTCCTTCCTTGCGCTAGTAGGTATAGAAATGTTGTGCTTTTTCAAGAGAAGGGCCATTTCATCAAGTTGTCTTCTCATACAGGAGCTTTCAAAATGGAAGCCCCTTCCACAGTAAGAGCAGAGGACCTTGCCTTTTCCATTCTTCTTGCTTCTCTTTGAACCTGAAGGTTCTTTTGACTGCTTAGACTCATCTCTTTTCTTCCCTTTGTCATTCGCTACCTTATCTCCTCTTGCAACAAGAGCTAGATCTTTGGGAGATCGAATGATCCCCATTTGGATCAATTTATCATTCTCAGAAATAAGAGATTGGATAAAAGCATTAAGAGTGGGCATCTTCCAATTTGGAGTAGTGAGCCTTACTGTTTGGAAGGTGGATACAAAGACTGAGTAGTCTGAATTGAGCTTGGTGAGAATAGCAAGGATGAGCTGATCTTCATCCTTTTTCACTTTGCATTGCTTCAACTGATATATCAGGTTCTTGAACTTTGAGAAGAATTCATTTAGAGATTTGAAATTTGATGGATTGAGAGTAATCATATAATTTTCTAGCTGATGGATCCTCATCTCATCATGCTTATCAAATAAGGAAGCAAGCTTGTCCCAAACCTCCTTGGGAGTGTCCAAGTCTTGGATGTGAAATCGAAGATCTTTAGAAATTGAGGAGTGCATGAGTCCAATGGCTTCATCAAGCCTGTTCATGTACTTAGCTTTGTCGTTATTTGATTCTAGCTCTTCTCTGTTTCTTCTATGAGTCTGAAGAGATGCTTGGTGCGGAGCAATACTTTCATGTCATCCTTCCACTCGTGATAGTTGAAGGGAGTGAGAGGCTCTATTTAATGAGCCATTTCAAATGCAATAGGAAGAACTGAGCTGCTGTAGTGAATGCAGTGAGAAGAAAGGGCTGCTTGTAGCGAATGCTGTAAGAGAAGCTGATAACCTGTCACACAATCAAACATACAAAGTAAGGCAGACAGTCTGCAGTTTTGGAATTTCCTTCACACCCAGCATAGTTGATCAAGCAAGCTTGATCAACAATTTCTTAACTTGGGATATTAAGTGGTAAATTCTCCGCTTCTGGTGCAGTACTAGAAAAAAATTGATCTGGCTGGAGATCTGAGGAGGAGAGGAGTCTTGTCCGTCGAGGCTCTGATACCATGTAAATTTGAGCATATAGATCTACAGACAAATACACAACTCACAAAGAAGATCTCACAATTTACTTAGCAATTGAAGAATGAAACAGTGCAAAAGGCTTGCAGCTGTGAATGCTTTCATTAATAAAAAAAGTAATTCAGATGATAATTACAATGAAGTAAAATGGCTTTAATAGCCACAAGCAATTCGAATCCACATGAGGAAGTTCGAATTGATTAGACTCTACTTGACTGTAGGTAACTAAGACTTGTCTAAATCACTATCGGAGGACCAAGTAGTTAACTGTCCTTGTCTAAACCATAACCAGAGTTCATCGGAGCTCTAAAACACAACTCAAGTGTTAAATTCAGTGTTGACCAATGGTTAACTGACTGTGGTAGGTGATAAATGCACCCCACATGTGTGCAGTCAAGTAAAACTAGCGCTAATTGAATGTGGAGGACTTGAACTGAAAGTAACTGACTCCTAACTTAGCTTGACTAGTCATTAACTGAAGTGAACTAACCTTGGTTGGTTTCGGCACTCCCATTGGCTTCCTAAATTGTAGGGATTGATCTTGGAGGCTCCTTAACTTATGCAATCAAGTGCAATAAGTGGCAGTGAGCCTCAATTAGTGTTCCCCACACTTTAGTAACTGAAACATGTGCCCCAATTAGTTCAACTTTACCCAATGGTGCTAATGACTATAAATAGACTGGATGGATTCTCGATTTAGACATGACTCCCGATTTAGACATATGACAAAATTTGGACAAGGGAGGATTAATAATCCTAACAAGGAGAAAAAGTGACAAGGAAAATGACATGTGGAAGCAGATGAGTGATTAAGAGTATGATAAGGAGAGAACAAAGATAATAATTTGTTTGGATTCATTGATGGAGCTAGTGTTGAGAAGGAGAGAATACTAGAGGTATGGTTATGTAATGAGAAATAATATGTTGTGGCATAGGTTATAGAAGAAGAAGAGTATAAAATGAATGTTCAATGGAAGGAAGTGGTACTCAAAGAAAATGAGTATCAGGATGAAGTTTTGGTGTGTAATACATAATATGATTCATTGTTTGATGATAGCAATGAAGATATTGAAGAGAGGACTATTGAATATTTTCTAAAATTTGTGGAGAACTCAGAACATCAAGAAGGATTGATGATTGAAACATCAAGGGAGGCCAAGAGGTCTACTAATTTCAAATCTGATAATTTGTGTATGTTTGCAAGTATTAAGCATGATGTTGGACAATTTCCTGATACTGTCTACATGGAGGAGAAAGAGAAGAAATATAATTTGAATTCTTTGCTGAAGAAAGATGAAATAGTTAGATCTCATATGGAAGCTCATACATGATTGGAAGAAGAGGTTGTTTTTCATCATATTGCAAAAGCTGAAAGTAGAGGAATATTGGCTCATACTGATAGCCAAAAGAAAAAAGAACTAAGGAAGGGAGGTATCAAGCATATAGATGCATTGCTTGAGGAAGCTGAGAAGAAGAATAGAGAAGACTTTCAGAGTCATGTAAAAGACTTAAAACAACAAGAGGAATATTTGATGACTGAACCATCAAATAAAACCATTGGGTCTTGTGATTTTAAAACTGACAATTTGCATTTGTTTGCAGGTATTGCAGAAGACAATCCATTTTATGGTGTTGTCTTGAGTAAAGTTGAAAGTGGTCAAGCAAGGTATGATAATGAAAGTCTTTCAGATGAAAACAAGTTTGCATTGTTACAAAAAAGGGAACTCATTGATGAGTTACTTAAGGGACGAAGACAGTCATATGAAGTTTGCATGAAGAGGAAAGATCATAATTTTATCCTGATAAAGAATGAAGAAACATTATCTCAAAGAGGTAAGTCAATAACTTTGTTTAATGCATTTGATGAATAACAAGTGCAGAAGAATATTAATGCAAAAATTATGGAAAAGGTAGCTTATGATGATGGCTTACATAAGGATATAAATGAAGAGTGTGTTGAAGAAGAAGACATGACAGATTTGTCTCTTACTATAGAAAAGTCAGTCATAGAAATAAATAGGGGAGAATTGGCTATCAGATTTAGTCACGAGAGTGCAATAAAACTACTGAAGGTTGTCAAAAGTGAAGTAGGAAATGCTAAGGGATATGATCAACATCATGGTGAAATACTTGAGAGGGGTCAAGTAAAAGAGGATGAGTTTCTAGAATATTTGTTGAAGGATCCTGAGCATAAGCATATGATGCAAACATTGATGAAGAAATGTCTCAAGCTTTGATTGAGACAGAGATATATGCTGATCTCCAAGTTCACGATGTATTGGATAGAATAGAAGAAAGAATGGATGAGTATGTTACTGCAACCAGAGAGTTGGAGGATGATTTACTTCTTGAAAGTATATCTGAAGTTCAGAGACAACAAATGAAAATTGCAGAGGGACACATATCTAAATACATTAAGTATGTATGGTAGGTTGAAGAGAGTAGTCAACATTTTGAAAATGAGAGTACGGAGTTGAGACAGAGAGAAGATCTTATGCAATTTGTTATTGCTAAGATGATTAGAGGTGGGATTGATAATCCCGATGTAAGTGGAAATGTTATGAATTAGCAATGGAGAGGGTATTTATATGCCTTAAGTATCTTTTGGAATATATATGGTGAAATGGAGGAAGGTGAGAGTTTGATGACTCTTATATGTGGAGGAGTTCAACAACAGAATATCGAACCATATGTAAATGGATGGTAGATGATGAAGTTGAATGACCTCAGGAGAATGAAATTTTGTTTCATTTGTTAAAGGAGAGTGCGGAAAAAGAGATTGTCCTGGAAGACAATATGGTATCTAAAAGAAAAATTTAAGATCCTAAAGAGAGAAATAGATATTATATTACAGGGCAGCAATGGAAAAGCCAATTCATGCAGCATGACACTGTTGAGTTGATGGAAATAAGGTGGAATGAGAATTACGGTGTTCCTATGAAAGAACATATTTAGTCACAGATGGGCAGCATATGTTTACAAAGAGATAGACTAGATGATGAGATAGAAAATTTGTGGAATTTAATGCATCTTTGCAAGAGAAGGTACAACAAAGTAAGGAAAATAGTCCGATGTGAATTTGGATTGAAGGTGAATAAATCAGAGGGAAAGAATAATGGAGAATTACAACATAAAGTTTGGAGTCCTGGAAGGGTACAACCAGTAAGATGCGATGATAGTAGAGATTTTGGAAAGTTACAAACCAAAGTTTAAGATTCAAGAAAAACAAAAGCTGAAGATGCATGACCAGGAGATCATGATTCTTTTCTACTTTGGGAGTCTAGTGCAGGAGCATTTGATCTAAAACCAAAACTCTAAATATTGGTGAGTTCCTAAGACCATGAGACTAGCCAATGTGGTATTGAATGTAAAATTCCTTGTAAAATATCTAAGTTTCTTTTAATTAGTAAGCTTAGTTGTTCCAATTGATACAAGTGTTAATGTAAATACTGAGTCATGAAACAAATTCCTGAGTTCAAGGAATGAATCGATGGCTATTGAAGATATTCAGGAATCAGTTTTAATAAGTTACTAGAGATAGGATTGAGTAGTTTCTATTTTAGAAGCAGTTATACACTAAGTTAGGGATTAGTTGCAAGATTTTAGGAAATAGTTAGTACATGAGCTCGAGGCTTTATCTAGAAAAGAAATTGTAAGCCTACTGGCATTTAGGAGGAGAGTGTGGCCAAATGAAGAAAAATATGGTCAAGAAAAGAACCAGGAGTTCTTCGAGAATGTAAATGCAGTTTTTATTAATGAGAAGATTCACCATGTCTGTGTATTAGAAACTAACTGTGATAATAAATACATATGCAAATGGTGGAATGTTTTTAAATCGATAATATTTAGAAATCGAATGCAACTGGAAGTTTCTTCTGCGTATGTGTTGTGTTACTGGACAGAATGCCACAATCATGGAATATTGCAAGTGCGTTCCAATTTGTGTTCCTATATGCTTCACGGTTTGGTATAATTTCATTTATGCAAATGTGTGATGTTGTAAACCATGTGTATCTATATTTGATTATCTAAACTGTAATTCAATGCATATTGGATCTTGTATATTTCAGTCTCAGCCTATGTGATGGTGTTCGAGAGAAGCATATTTTTCTTTTTCTTTAATGCCATTATAACCTAGAAATTGCCTGCAAGCCAGAGTTCCATCATGTAAAACCAGAGTATCGTGTAATTCAATGTACATCACCTCACGGAAAAACAAGTGAATGAGTGTTTGGTCGCTGCGTTTGAATGGAACATACTTTTAAAAAAATGTTTGACTGATGAAACCAGATCCCCTGCATTTTGGGTGAGAGAGGAAACGTTACCAAATCTTAAACAGTGTTGTGCACATTTACTTTGTTGTTTGGTTATGGTATTTTTTTATTGACATTCGAACTGTCTGATAACACATCATTGTAGAACAGAAAGACACACACAGTCTACAAAAAGAGCATCATTTCGTTAAGAAGAAATCGTTTCAAAATAATGGGAAATAGTTTTAATGTTGTGATTGAATTGAATAGTCATGAACATTGAATAACATTTGATTGTAAACCAATTTACCTACGTTGAGGAAGGCTACGTTCGAATCTGAGTAGTTCATCTACGTTTGGGTGAGAGAAGAACAACTCCATGCCAGTGCAAGGTTCTGGTGTAACTTCGTTTTGGCTTTTCAGCCTCTTAATTGCATCAACTAAGCCCTTGTTTTTGTAACTAACGTGGAAGTGAATAAACAATTTTGGATGTAGATTAAAGCAATTTCCACTAGAAAAGAAATCATTGTTCATTATCTTTCTTTATCCTTGTCATTCATCATACTTTAATTTTGAAATTCGTATAGTAAAATATTCATAGAACATTAATGGTGAAGATGAATTAACCTTGTAGTTTTCCAGAGAAAGTCATTGATGGGATAGAGGAATCCAAAGTCCCTCCGAGAAACCTATGGATGGACGATGATTATTCTCAAACAAGATTGACGGTTTAGTCATCTTAAGACTGTTAAGTACCATTTTCTTGTTTTGATTAGATTTCATTATTTGTTGGAAAAATTATTGTTTTAGTTTGTAATCACTGAGGGAAGAGGGTCATAGAATATCGATAGATGAATGATGCATTATATGAAAAATGCATATATTCCTAACAATACATATTTATGAATTGTGAAATAGTGTGCATATGGTTAAATGCACAACATCATGAGTCATTCTCCAAGCCAATCTTGTTCAACCAAGATTGGACCTCATGTGTTGAGGTAGAGAGACTGAGTTGGACTTAGAAACTATGAGTAGATTCTTAGGTATGACCTAAGGATGACTAAACCTTTAGTTATAAAGGTTATTCCTCATGTCTTGAGGTGAGTGATTTGATTAATCAAAGTGTTGATGTTGTAAATTCTCGTTGGAAAAGGATATGGACTTGTATGTATCAAGTCATGATTGTCATATGGACCTCCAGTTATAGTAGGTACCTATGAGGTGGACCTCCAACTATATACGTAGTTAGATTCTCATGTGAATCTCTGGTTATAGTAGGTACCCATGGGATTGAACTCCAGTTACATAGGTAGTTGATTCTCATGTGGACGTCCAGTTATAGTAGGTACCCATGTGGTGGACCTCCGATTATAGAGGCGAGTTCTTTGCATGTTGGAGCATTAATGTTTTGTGATATATCACTAACCATGGTCACTATATTCTATTAAGTCTCTTCTAGATACTTGCCACCTATTGAATGAACTACTTTAGCATATGATCATTTGGACTCAAGTAATATAATATAATCACACCATCAGGAAAATCTGATGAGTATAATATGATATCATAGATATTTAAAGTTAACACATATTGACCATGTAGTAAAGATAAGAGATAAAGAGATAAATAATAGAGAACAAGAGAATTTGAATTGCACATGAGTTGACTTTAGTTGAATAAGATGAACTCAAATTTATTAAGCTTCAGTTAAATAACAATGTATTCCTTAATAAAAGCTTCAATTATAGCATCAATTATAAATTTATGCAATCAGTTAATTAAAGGAGAAACTAACTGTGGTAATTTTATTAAATAAATCAACATGATTTTAGCTAACTAAGTCTTAATAAAGATGGACTAGTTAACAAAAGTGTTTATACTTTAGTTAAACTAAAATATGACACTTAAGTTAATCAAAAGTTGACACGTTTATTAATAAAGTGTTCACATGATGACACTTGAGTTATTGCATGATGACACTTAACTTATCATGTTAACTAAGTGATCATACATTTAGTTAGATGGTGAGTTCACTTTGAAGTAAGATAAGCATAAGGCATGTGATGTATATGTTATGCATGATGAAGATTCCAATGCACATGGATTATTATCCATGAAGGAAATTCGTAGTTTTGATGTATGTAGTGCACAAATATCATGTAGGCATTTTCTATTGTTTGCATGGCAGTGATTTCGGCTTATGATTAATGCGCTGGTCACATAGAAAGTTGATACAGTTGATAAGGAAAGTGTGCACTAGAGAAGAAAAACCTACCCTCACGGAAAGGATGAAGAAATGCAAGAATAACTTCTTTCAAAATAATTTTTCTCATTCAAAGAAGAAACTATAGAAAAAAAAATTTAACATGTCGAAGGTTAAATGTTACAACTGTGATAAGATGGGTCATTATGCAAGGGAGTGAAAAGAAAAGAAAAAAACTAAAGATCAGTTTCATGCTTCTATGACTATAGAATATGAAACTACTCAAAATAAATCATCCAAGGAAAAATATGATGATTGAAAGGAGTATTTCCTTTAAGAATTTCATCACTAGAAGAGCATTCATTCTAGTTTGCATGGGGCCCTAATTTCTCATGCGTAGTCTCACTACCTTCTGCATGAATTCAAATTTATAGGTGAAGAAGGAAGATCAAGACCTAGGGGCTCTACTAAATCTTTACAAGGAAGCAGAGATCAAGAGGGATCCCTCAGAACAAAAATGATAAGTATTGTTATTTTGAATGATAAGTATTGTTATTTTGATTATCGTATGCTTTTATGAATCAGATCTAAATAGTTTTTAATGTGTTTCATTACAGTTATATAGAGATATGTATTACTAGAATTAGGAATTATGTTATGGTATAACATGTTGAGCATATAGTCTCTATTTTATTGGAAAATAGTAAAACTCACGAAGTACATGTTATGATTAAAGAATAATATTGGGATGCATAACATAACTTGAGATTTGAATGGTGGTTATGATGAGGCATTAATTAAAATGTGTACATAATTATGTGAACCATTGACATTACATTGTAGTATTTATAAATGAATGAATTTCATGGGTTATTAAACGTTGCTAATCACTAGAATAAATTTGGATTGTAGCAAAAAACCATATTCCTTCACCTACAAGTGGAGAATTAGATTCATTTTGATGAAATATATTGAAAGAGAGTAGGATTCTTTGATGTGGGAAGCTTCTAGGAGAAGATATGGAGGTTCCTATGTTTCTACGGGAAGAAGTCGAAATAGGATCCGTAATACTATTCTGGAAGAGAAACTCATGAAGATATTTTTTCTATCATGTTTTAATTCAAGCAATCAAAAGAGTTGTAGTATGATACCGAGCTAGAGGAGATTGATTAATGACCTTGATTCATGTTCTCTACATCCATATGTTGAGAGGGAGAAGTTGGATTCGCTAGCTCCTGAAAAACCAGTAGAAATAGTTGGTGAACCTCTTTCTAAGAGGAGACATGGATGGTGCTCATATGGATAAAGAAGAAAAATACAATATTCAAGAATATTGACATGATTATTGGATTAGAATTATGGTAGAAACCAAATGAAATTTTCCTTAATTAAGAAAAATGCACAATAGAGAGCCTGAAGAGATTCAATATGATGGACTGTAAGTCCCTAGCCACACATATGATGTTGAATCTAGAGCCGATTCTTATTCAGGATATATGCTTTATAGTGTGTACATAGTCATGTACAATAAAGAATGTTTTAAGGTAACTTCATGGTACATTTGGATATGGACTCAGATATGTCTCAGGAATGTTATATCTAAGACATGGTGCAGAAAGGAGTAGTACAAATTTAGTACATATCCATAGATGAGCAGAGTTTCCAACATGCTTACTAAGAGTTTGTCCAACATAAAGTTTATTACTTCCGAGACAAGCTTGGTGTAATAGAAAAAGATTCATCTAGTTGAAGAGGTAGTATTGATGTGTCTCAATAGGAAACAATAGATAAAGTACCAACCAATTAATAATGTGAATACATAACTCAAGATTTCTCCCCATCGGTAAGCCATGCAATGATACATGAATTGGACAGAAGTTAATCCATATAATAATATATGGCTCAGATAATCTATGTAGTGGTACATGACTCAATTAGGTCATGTAGTAGATAAGGCACTAAGCTACACATAACTTAGATAAGTCATGGTACATGAATAAGACATACAAGGGTTGTAGTATCTCTTGTGGAGTACACCCACACAAGTAGATACATATTCAATACCTCACATGACTATCAAATAATAGTCAAGGTCTCCAATACTACCAATGACTATCAAATACTAAAAATTGTTATAGTCGGTATTATTGGGGATCAGTCAAACCTCTTGGAGAGGTAAGATAGCCATATAGTTGGCTAGTGGAGGTAACATGAAACCAATTTGAAAGTGGTCAAGACTTGAGAACATCATAGAGAATGGAAATATCACATAAAAATCCTCTAGTTAGAAGAAGATTCTCTACGTCAACAATAAAAAAGAAAGTGTTGAATATTGACAAAGGAAAGCTGATTTTTTTCCTTCTGCAAGAAAGCTACAAATTTTGATGTGTTGTAAAAGTTTGATATGATGGATTTTAAAATCCATCGTACTTTATAGTTTAAGGAAACTACATGATTCATATTATGGATTAGATCCAGTAGATGCTACCATAAATATGTATTGTATTGGTCTCTTAATGTATAGTAGACATGTTTCTTAGGTACCTTTGAGGTAGATTTTCATTGAGTACTATAGAAGGAAAATATGTCGATTTGTTAGTACTACTTGCTGAGAAGCAGTGTGGCTTGGGAAGATACTTGTTGGGTTAAAATATTGAGTATACAATCATTCACTGTGAATATTTCCAAAAACCCTCTGTTTCATTTTAAGTAGAAACACATTGAGATGAAATGTAACTTCATCACAAAACATGGTCCAGTAAGGTAAAATATTCAGTACATTTCTACTAAAGAGAAAATTGCAAGAATGAAGATGTGTTAATAAATACTATGTGAGTGAAGAAGTATAGGTACTTTTAAGACAATCTTAATATGGAAGAGAATGCCTCCCTTGATGAGAGAGAGTGTTAAATGTACATCATCACGAGTCATTTTCCAATCCAATATTTTGCAACTAGGATTGGACCTCATGACTTGAGGTAGAGATGCTGAGTTGGACTAAGTAACTTGGAGTAGATGTGGGATTATAATAAACCCACTTCATAACTTAATATAAACTATTTAATCAATTTTGATTAATTTCCTACACACTAGCTGAAATTTTTGGGATCCACTTGTCATATATACCTCAAGAACCCTTTAATGATAATTATGGGTTGATCCTGTCTACTTTATTGACTGCTAGAATTAGTAACTACGCTTTGCTGCAGATTCTACCTTATTCTGCTTTGATCCAGTTTTTTGTGGATAAGGTAAAGCTATTCAACTAGGAAAATACTATATTTTGATTCCAACCCATCCTCTGTGATTTTCTCTCAATTTTCCAGGATTATCATGTTTTTTCATCACTCTTGAAAACTCACTCATGGGTTTTCTAATTCGTGAGGTCCTTGACTTATTTGGAAAGTTCTTTAGCCACCTATGGGGGTTTATCGTATTTAGTAAGTCTATCTTTCAGTGTTTGATGAGTTTCCTCCAATAAAAAACAATTTTACCTATGAGGGATGTACTATTTATGTACACTATTATTAATCATTTTTCAATGGAAGGATACACTCCAATATTCATCTCTTCATTCATGTGATTCGGTCTTGTTTCTTCTCTACATTTTTCCTGTGTATACTTGTGAGAATTATCTTAGTAGAAATATCTATTTCTGGTGTTGTTTATTGGAATATTTGATAATAGAATTGGAGCTTCTATTTATACATGGTATCATAGCACAATGTTTGTGAAGTTCTACAAAGTTAAGGACCACATCTAGTCTCCTATCCCTCTATGAAGAAGAGCTTGATCTAAGATTACAATATTTTCTCCTACTTTTTGTTTTTTGCAAGTTGCAGAGAGTTTCTTCTTGAGGAATCAACTCAGTAGTATGAATTCTCCTTCAATTATAATCTTGACTCCATTCAGTTATGATCTTGACTCCCTTCAATTATCACGAATGGAAATCCAAAATTGGCATTCTATTGCGCAGTAAGGGACTGTACATAATTACTCTAGCTTTGGATAATGAGACAAATGTTGTGATTGATAAAGCTAAGTGGAATACTAGGTTGAATGAAGCTTATGGATTTCTTTGCATCTCTATTTCTCCTGATCTAGTCCTTCATATATATGGTTTGACAACTCCAAACCAACTATGGACCAAACTTGAGTCTCTATTTAGAGTTCAAGATGAGTTAAGAGTGCATCAGTTGAAGACTGAGTTATTCTCAATGAGTCCAAGTAGTTTCTATTCCATTGAGGATTTATTCAACAAATCCAAGTCACTTCTTTTAATGATCAAACATTGTGGGATTTAGAATAAATATGATCAATTAGTCATTTCCATCCTTTCTAAATTGGGTCCTGAATGCTCAGTTTTTGTGTCTACTTTTAATGCTACTAGGATTTTTGTTTCTATTTGGAAAATGACTTCTTTGTGTACTTTCTTTGGTTCACTAACAAAGGATAAATATAAATTGATTCATACGAGTTCTATTATATATTCCAAGGGAAATTATCATGCTCTCATAGTTCAAGGAATCAAGAATACCAAATCCAAATAAAAGAAAATTGTGAAAGAGAGAAAGCCAAAGTCAGAAATTGAATATGAAAGTTTAAAGCCTATTGATGAAGATTCAGTGAATACAGTTATGAAGAAAGGGAGCACATCCAAGTGTTCTTATTTAAGAAAGGGATTTCATCTAGAGAATAAATGTTTTAATAATAATGTGGACATCATGGCTCAACTTCTTGATAAGCACAACATCGAAGTTCTAAATGAGATAGAGAAGCATGTTGATTCCTTAGAACACTATCATAATGAGAAGTTCCAAGGTGATATAAACTATTCCTTGAATTTCAGAGTAAAATCGTTTTCTCATGTATCTGATATAGATTCATTTTCTGATATATTAGAATCATAAATATCAGATCCTTCCTTTGATAATCCACCTATCAATCTCCTAGATGCATCTCTCAATCATTGTGATTTTTCACTAGATCCTGACTTGTCTTTAAGCAACTCTTCTTCACTCCATAATTATGATTTAGAAACGTGTCATGAAATCATTCATATCACTATCCACACCATATTCCATACCTCTAAATACTCTTAATACAATAAAAATCCCAAGTTCACTAGTGGATTCCTCACTGGTTTCTTATGCAGTGTTACTTATATTACATGGTTTGAAGTATTGTCTATCTTTCATTGGTCGGTTATCCACGACCTTATTAATATTTGGAATGTTATTACACATGTTATTATATGTTATAAACACTTATGGCTCATATCTCAAGTCCATTTATCATTCATATTTTTACACTCATCGTTTTTCCCCAGTTGCTCATAGTTTTGCTAGTATATCCCTATATCCTCGTGGAGTCACTAAAGCCTTTGTATTTGATTTTCCATATGCTAATGTTCCTCATATATCATATTTTTTTGATCCTCATATCAGATCTAGAAAGTTGCTACATCAGATTATAATAATGACATGTGATTGCCATCACAATTTTGCAGTTATTCAAAGAATTGAGCATGTAACAAATTCTCTTAATTTTTGTACTCTTTGGGAAGTAGTATGCACATATCTCTTTTCAATTTCAGATTTTTTTTTCATATCATATTTTTTTAGCAGAAAGAAGCATTCAGATAATTCTCCTACTTCATTAGTTGATGAGATACTAGGAGTCTCTCCTCGTCTTTCTTGCAGATTCTACACTCTAGCGCATGATCATGGAATTCATTATTTCTTCATCAAGTATTTCACAAAGAAGTATTTTATTCAGCTCATTCAAGCGAAGATAAATACCTACTATTTCAAATGTTGTGCCTTGTCCTTTCTCGTGGGAGGAGTTTCCCCATGTGGTTTTGCCTCTTTCCTCACTTTTCTGGACATGAATAATTGTAAAGGGTGAGCATAACCTTGTTGTTGGGCCCTATATAAACCTATATATCATAATAAAGTCATAATTAAAGGGGGGTGTGGTAATTTAATAAACCCACTTCATAACTTAGGATAAAATATTTAACCAATTTTGATTAATTTCCTATTCGCTATCCTAGATAGTTAGCATCGACTTTCACTACATAGTCAACACTTTCCATATAAACCTCAGCAACAATTTCATCCCGATTTTGGGTTGATCCTGTCTACTTTATTGAATTCCAGAATTAGTAATTGTGCTTTCCTACAGATTCGGCCTTATTATGTTTTTATCCAGCTTTTATGTGGATAAGGTAAAGCTAGTCATCTAGGAAACTGTTATCTTTTGTTGCCAACCCACTCATGATTTTTATAGGATTAAAAAAAAAATTCCATCACTTTTGACAACTCAGTCATGATTTTTTAATTCATGAGGTCCTTGATTGATTTGTGAAGTGATTCAACCACCTATGGGGTTTTATCATATTTAGTAAGTCTATCTTTCTGAGCTTGATGAGTTGTCTCCAATACAAATTAATTTTACCTATGAGGGATGTAATATTTATATACACTACTATTCATCATTATTCAATGGAAGGATACACTCCAATATTATTCTCTTAATTCATGTGATTCAATATCTTTTCTTCTCTCTATTTTTCCTGTGTATGCTTGTGAGAATTATCTTAGAAGCAAGATCTATTTCCACTGTTGTTTCTTAGCATATTTTCTCATAGCATTGGAGTTTCTATTTCTACAGTAGATTCTTAGGTTGGACCTAAGGATGAGTAATCCTTTAGTTGTAAAGGACATTCCCCATGTGTTAACCTGAGTGCTTTGATTTATCAAAGTGATGATATTGTAAAAGTATTATTGGACATGGCTCCATACTTGTATGTATCAAGTCATGATTCTCATATGGACCTCCAGTTATAGTAGGTAGCTATGAGGTGGACCTCCGTTTATAGAGGTAGTTAGATTCTTATGCAGACCTTTTATTATAGTAGATACCTATGGGGTGGACCTCTAGTTATAGAGGTAGTTGATTCTCATGTGGACCTCCAATTATAGTAGCTACCCATGGGATGGATGTCCAGATATAAAGGTGAATGATTTGCATGTTGAAGCATTAATGTTGTGTGATATATTACTCACCATGCTCATGAATTCTCCTCTACACACTAGCCACCTCTAGAGTGAATTACTTTAGCATATGATCATTTGGTCCAAAGTAATATAATATGATAACAACATCAAAAAATATTCTTAGTGTAATATGATATTGTATATAGTTAAAGTTAACACATATTGACCATGTGGTAAACATAAGAGATAAAGAGATAAAGCATAGAAAACAAGAGAATTCAAATTATACATGAGATGAATTTAGTTGACTATGATGAACTCGATTTATTAAGATTGAGTTGTAAATCATTATTTAAATACCAATGTATGCCTCAATCAATGCTTTAGTTAAATAATCAATTATAAAAGTACGCAACCAATCAATTAGAGGAGAAAATCATCGTGGTCACTTCAGTGAATAAATCAACATGATTTTAGTTAAATAAGTGTGAATAAATATGGACTAGCTAACTAAAGTGTTTATACTTTATCTAAATGAACAAATGACACTTAGGTTGATCAAAAGACGACACTTGATTTATCGCATGATGGCACTTAAGTTAGCATGTTAACTAAGTGATCACTAATTCAATTAGATGGAGAGTTCACTCTGAAGTCAGTTAAGAATTAGTTCATGTCAAATATGAAAGGCATGGTGCATATGTTATGCATGATGAAGATTCCAATGTATAGGGATTATTATCCATGAAATAAAATTCATAGTTTTGATGTTTGTAATGAAAAAATATCATGCATCCATTTGTTATTGTTTGCATGATAGTGATTTTGGCTTGTTGTTAATGTGTTAGGTACATGGCAAGTTGATACACCTGATTTGTATTATCTATTGTTCAATATTCTCTGTTATATAGAACCTAGGGTGTTGAAGACACTCTTCTATAGTGTAAAAGGTATTCTCTGCAATCTATTTAATTATACCTTGGATTTTTGTTGTGGTTTTTCCTCCTAATAGTTTTGAGGGTTTTTTCTAGGGTACATCTTATGTTGTGGATGAATGATTTGTTAGTTTTTCAACATTAAGCTAGGATTATTAGGATCTTTAACTAAGAGAATAACAAGTACAGCAATCAAACACAAGAGACAATGGACATAGTGTTTTTCCTCGGGGAAACCATAAAGGAGAAAACCCCGCAACTTCCTCAGAGATAGAATCTGCACCAAAACAGTAAGTGATCTCCCAACAGCAGTAATTTCTTCTTGTCTAGCCCCAGTGTCTTCTCCTTCCTCAACTATGCACTACACTTGAGTGTGTATGACTTGTGTGATAAATAGAGACTCCAGTTCTCTATTTATACTAATCCCAACATGACTAAAACCCTACCAAGGCCTACCTCTACTAGGAGGGTCTAATAACCCCAGTGCCCCGAAACTGCGGGGACTTTAACCTTTAGACAATCAGAGGGTTACCCACTATGACTAGACATGACTTGTTTACATAATTGATCCTCCCGATCAAAACATCAGGGCATGGCAATATGACGCAATTACATTGTAGAAATATCCCAGAATAAACATTGAGTTACAATACATAAGATACATAGATGAATACATTCCAAAGTTACAAATACATCAACACTCCCTCTTAACTAGGAAGGTATTCTTTCGACAGAGTTTTCAACACAGGTCTTCTTCTCTGCATCAACTGGATCATCTCTTCATCTGCATCTCAAGGGACATCATCACTGGATATGGATCATCACTCGATCTAGATCATCACTGGTCATCATCATTGGATATGGATCATCACTTGATCTGGATCATTAGTGCTGGATCATCATCACTGCATCTTAACCATCACTCGATCTAGATCATCACTGGCCATCATCACTACATTTGTATCATCACTTGATCTGGATCATCATCACTGGTGCTATCTCATGATTCTTCTCGTCACGAGAAGTTCTACAGAGCCATCCCTTTTTCATGCTGGTTGTATGCCTAGCCTCCATGTAGGTCTTTCTTCAGTGCTTTTATCTGACACTAAGTTAGAATGGCCCACCCAACACTTACATCTGACCTACTCATCAGAAAGGCACGCCCAACACTCACATCTGATCATGTAGGAACTAATCCCATAATCATATCAGAAAGGCCCAGCACTTACATTCACCAGCATGATAGGAACTCAAACTACTATCATCTGTGAAATGGCTCAGCACTTACAACCACCAGCATGATAGGAACCCAAACTACTATCATCCGTGGAAAGGCCACTGCACTTACATCTGAGTACGTGGGAACACATCCCTCAGTCACATCAGAAAGGCTCAGCACTTACAATCACCAGCATGGTAGGAACTCAAACTACTACCATCTATGAAAAGGCACATCACTTATAGTCACCAGCATGATAGGAACTCAAAATACTATCATCTGTGAAAAGGCTTAGTACTTACAACCACCAGCATGATAGGAACCCAAACTACTATCATCTGTGGAAAGGCCACTGCACTTACATCTGAGTACGTGGGAACACATCCCTCATTCACATCAGAAAGGCTCAGCACTTACAATCATCGGCATGGTAGGAACTCAAACTACTACCATCTGTGAAAAGGAAAAACACTTATAGTCACCAGTAGGATAGGAACCCAAAGTACTATCATCTGTGAAAAGGCTCAGCACTTACAACCACCAGCATGATAGGAACCCAAACTACTATCATCTGTAGAAAGGCCACTGCACTTACATCTTAGTACGTGGGAACACATCCCTCAGTCGCATTAGAAAGGCTCAGCACTTACAATCACTAGCATGGTAGGAACTCAAAATACTACCATCTGTGAAAAGGCACAACACTTATAGTCACTAGCATGATAGGAACCCAAACTACTATCATCTGTGAAAAGGCTCAGCACTTACAACCACCAGCATGATAGGAACCCAAACTACTATCATATGTGGAAATGCCACTACACTTACATCTGAGTACGTGGGAACACATCCCTCAGTCACATCAGAAAGGCTCTCAGTCCTAGACTAAGGATCCCTGGTACCTCACTAGGTAGCTCCATTTAAAGAATGGCGGTAGCTCTTATATCTGACACTAAGTCAGAATGGCTTAGCACTCATATATGACATGGGAGGAACCTAATCCTTTAGCCATGATAGAGTGGCTTCAACCCTTACATCTAATCAAGTGGAAACACATCCCTCTATCACATCAGAATGGCCATGCACTCATATCTGGTCATGTGAGAATGAACCTCACGGTCATATCAGAACAACCCTTAGTCATACACTGAGTTTTCCTGGTACCTCACCAGGAAGATCCATTCCAAGAATGGCAATAGCCCTTATATCCTATCATGTAGGAACCAATCCTACAGTCATATCAGAATGGATTAGCACTCATAACTGTCATGGAAGGAACCAATCCTCTCACCATGACAGAATGGCTCAGCCCTTATATTTGACCTGCTCATCAAAATGGCTATGGATCTTAGCACTCATATCTGTCATGGAAGGAACCAAACCTCTCATCATGACAAAATGGCTCAGCCCTTACATTTGACCATGGAAGGAACCAATCCTTTCACCATGTCAGAATGGCTATGGAACTCATCAATTTCCCTTTGAGGAAGCCTCGATCTGGAGAACACCAAGATTCTCCCTGAAGTACTCAAACTTCACTCTAGCCACTGGCTTCGTTAATACATCAGCTATCTGTTCCTCCGTCGTGACATACTAGAGCTTCACTGCTCCTTTCTGCACCATATCCCTGATATAGTGGTACTTGATCTCAATATGCTTCGACTTGTCGTGGAACACTGGATTCTTTGACAACTTCACGCAACTCTGGTTGTCACAATGTATACAAGTAGCGTCCAACTAGAGATCAAATAAATCAGACAGTAGATTTCGTATCCATACTACCTCATAACTAGATGAACAAGCTGCAACATACTCTGCTTCAGTTGTACTCAGTGCCACACATGATTGCTTCCTGCTAAACTAAGAGATCACACCTGATCCCATACTGAAGAAACACCCCGAAGTGCTCTTCCTATCAATGGAACTGCCTACCCAATCTGAATCAACATAACCCTCTAGGTTAATCTTTTGATTCACATCGTACTTGAGCCCATAATAAACTGTACCCTTCAGGTACCTCAGAATATGCTTTGCAGCAATCAAGTGAAAATTTCTCGGATCTGTCAAGAACTAGCTCAAGGTTTTCACAGCAAAGCAAATGTATGGTCTCATGTTCGTCAGGTACATCAATGACCCAATCATCTGACGATACAATGTAGCATCAATCGAATCTGATGAAGCATCACTTAATAGCTTCAGGTTCGATGCCATAAGTGTGGCCATAGTCTTGCAGTCCATCATCCCAAACCTCTTCAGGATCTCTACTGCATACTCCCCTTGTCCAAGGAAGATTCCATCCGTACTCTACCACACTTCCATAACTAAAAAGTAATGTATCATTCCCAAGTCCTTCATCTCGAACTCAACAGCAAGCTTTCTCTTCGTATCAGCAATCAACCCATCCATACCTATCACAAATAGATCATCTACATATAGTAGAAGCATCACTGGGTTGCCATCCTCAACCTTATAGTAAAGGTTGGAGTGTACTTTACTCTTGGTAAAGCCCAAACTGGATAGAAAGCTGTCAATTCTGCTGTACCAGGTCCTGGGTGCCTGTTTCAAACCATACAGGGCTTTCTTCAAACTGCATACATGAGACTCTCTGTCATGTGTCTCAAAAGCGAGTGGCTGTTCTACATACACTTCCTCTTCCACTACACCATTCAAGATAGCAGTCTTGACATCCATCTGGTGTATCTTCTATTTCATCACTTTAGCCAGAGCAAGTACTAATCTGATGGAAGTGTATCTGGATACAAGTGCAAAGGTTTCTTCATAGTCTGTTCCTTGTTTTTGAGAGAAACCCCGAGCCACAAATCTTGCTTTGTACTGTTCAATGCTACCGTCTGCAACATGCTTGATCTTGTAGATCCATTTGGAAGTTACAACTGACTTCCCTTTTGGTCTTGGGACAACATCCCAAACATCATTCTTCATGATCGATTGGTATTCTTCAATCATAGCATCCTTCCATTCTTTTCATTCTGCTACTTCTTCAAAACTAGAAGGTTATTTATCAATGAAATCACATAGTAAAGCTACATACCCAGAGCAGGATCTGGTCCTCTTTCTTTCTCTGTGATTTTCTTCTGGAGCCCCATATCTTTCCACACCTTGGATAAGTTTTCATACCCAAGCAGGTTTCCTCTTATGAGGATTATTCTCCAGAGGTGGATCTATGGGTCTTTGTGGTTCTTCAAATTCTTGATCTTCTTCCAGATCTTCTTCATTCATGGTTGTATCATGAATTCGGGGTGCTTCTACTTCTGCTTCTGCTTCTTCAGGTTCTTCAGTAGGTATCTTTCTGGATTTGTTGTAAGTTGTGTCTTCATCAAATGTCACATCCCTACTGATGTCAATCTTCTTGTATCCTGGGAAATAGATTTTGTAAGCCTTCGAGCCTTCAGAGTATCCTACGAATATTCCCTTCTTTCCTGAAGGATCTAATTTTGTCCTTTTCTCCTTTGGGATGTGTATGTACATAGGACAGCTGAATATTTTGAGATGGATGACTTCTGGTCTTTTGCCAGAGAATACTTCTTCAGGATTCTTGTTCTCGAGTACTCTATGTGGAGTACGGTTGTGTACATACACTGCTGTTTTGGTAGCTTTAGCCCAAATATGCATAGGAAGGTCTTGATCATGGAGCATTGCTTTTGCAACTTCCATGATAGTTCTATGCTTCCTTTCTGCAACCCCATTCTATTGTGTATTATAAGGAGTGGACAACTCCCTCTTAATCCCTGAGTCTGTACATAGCCTCTTGAATTCATTTGAAGCGAATTCTCCGCCATTGTCTGATCGAAAAGTCTTGATATTCTTTTCAGTATGGTTCTTGATCAAGGCTTTGAATTCCTTGAATTTGATGAATACTTCGTCTTTGTTCTTCATGAATTAAACCCATGTTTTCCTAGAAAAATCATCATTAAAGGAAACATAATATGCATACCCGCTTAGTGAGCTTGATGACATAAGACCGCATACATCGGAGTGGATGATTTCCAAGATTCATTGTGCTTTGCTTTCGCTACTTGGAAATGTCTTATTTGTGTTCTTTCCCTTCGCACATCCTTTGCAGACCCCATCATGTTTTTCCTGGATTTCTAGAAGACCTTCAACATCTTTGCTTTCAATAGGTTGTGCTCTGTAATGCACATGTGCAAGAATTCTATGCCAATGTTCACTTGGCTCTACTGTATCATGGACCATTTCTTATTCTGGATGGCCCTTCAATTTGTACAATCCTCCTTCTTGTTCTCCAGTTACTACCGCATCATCGATAGTCTTTCCTCTAGGCCACATAATGACTTAACCATCTATGAATGCCACCCGCATTCCTTTTGCATCTAATGTTGATATGGAGAGGAGGTTCTTCTTAAGTCCTGGTACAAACAATACTTCCTTCATTTTTAGAGACATACTAGAGTCTAATTTATACGAAGATTCCCCACTACCTTTTATTGGATATTGGTAGTCATCTGCTAGCTTCACCTTGTGAGGTGATTCATGTTCTAAGAGCTTCACAAAAGATTCCTTGAATCTAGTCATATGTTCAGAAGCCCCACTGTCTATAAGCCAATCATCACTACCATGAGTAATGTTACCTGTGAGAGTAGAAATCAAAACATATTCATCCTCGCTTAAAGAATCTTCACTTTCATATCTGGATCTCTTCCTAGATGGTTCATCATCCTCTGCAACATGAGCATGATGTCTTCTTTTGTTCCCCTTCTTCTTATGAGAGTGATTCTTGCTCTTAGGGCAGTTGTTATAGCAGACTTCACCACTCTAGGTGAATCACACTTTGTATGGCCTTCCCCTGTCCCGCTGCAGACTCTTTAGACCCCATGGACTATTTTTTATCCTTTGATGTTTCCTTGATCATCCCTAAAACTATATGAAAATGATATACGCGGATTTTTACGCGATAACCGCGTACATACGCGGGTTTGACCCCTATAACCGCGTACATCGGGATGTGTGCATAATCCAAATCCTTTTGGAGTTTTACTTGACATGGATCCGACTCATTCGACTCCTGGCCTTCCATATGCCTTGAGATCGCTTGGATTCGACCCTTTATTATCCCTTGTGAAGCTATATAAGGAACCCCTTGGTACATTGAAGGCATATAGAGAGATTGAAATCAAAGAAACTATAGTCCATTGTTGCCGGAATTTATACTTGAGTCTGCATCCCTTTGTCGCTTTGGAGCACTTTTGTGTTCTTCCCAAGCTTGCCTTTTGCTAGTGAGATTGCTATCGTGAGATGGAGGATTGAGGTGGTGGAGGCCCAAGTGGGGGATTCAGTTTTTCCGGTTCGCAGACATGCCATCAGAGGTTGTATCTGTCTTGTAATCTCTGATTCATATTAATAAGAACTATCTTTTCCTGTCCAATGATGTGTATTTGATTAAATATTGTATCCATTGGAATATGTCAAATGCTTTTACATTATTGATTATATATGCTAGAATAGATCTAACACCATGATATATAGTATGCTTGTATTGTTTACTTGTTGTTGAGGAAGTATTATATCAATTCAAGCTGAAGATTGGAAAGCTCAATGGAGATCTACTTCATCCGTTCGAAATAATGTACGAGGTCTGATCCTTTAGTGTTGGACATTTTATTTCTATTGCATATTGGGAAAGATTGATTTCTGGAGTCAAAGCTGTCTGTTGTGGTACCCCAAGCCATAGGAGTTTCTCTCCGTAACAGAATTGGCGACTCCACTGGGGATGTTCCTTGTTTTTATTTGGGGTTTACGGGCACAATGGGTTTGATATTATTGACTTGCTCTTGGTTTCTCCCTGTTTCTGTGTTGCATTTTATAGTATGTTTGTCCATTGACACTCCCCTTTTTTGGTTTGGTCTTGACCTACTTTTTAGCACTGCCTTCTCTGTATACGCGGATTTTTGGTTAACAGTCACGTACATACGTGGATTTTTGGCCAAAAGCTGCGTACATACGCAACTGTTCTTTATACAGTTGCGTACATCCTCCCTTTTGGTGAGTTTGATGTTGTGGGAAGTTGCTGGGTGGGTTGTGAGTGTGGTTGGGTCTTCCTTGGGTTTGATGTTGTCTGTTGGATGCTTCTTTTGTGACCAGAGACCGCTCTTTCATTGATTTTTCTTTGAAAGTAGTTTTAGTCATTTTTCCTTTTTGTTTTGCCATTAGTGCATTACTCTTTTTGTCTTGGTGTCTTGCTGGGCTTGTCTTTTATACTTGCTGCAGAGACTGCGAGTTTTAGATGACTTTTATTGCATTTTTCATTCTTTTATATTGAAAAATACAAAGTAGTTGCACTCTTAGTTGCATCTTAGATATGGATTTGAGGAGGTACTTGCATTGGATTTCTTGGATGAGAGTTGTGTTTAGGCTTTCATATAGGAAGGATTGCATTGGCATTCGGAAAGGAATATATATTTATGCATCTCATGTAGTGGCATACCCTATTTTTCATTTGACAAAGATTGCACTTAGCATTGTTTGTTATGGTGTGCACTTTTATTTCACTGCCGAGTCTTCATATCACTAGTTGCACGGCCATTTCCCTTTGAGTATTACAGCCAACTAAAATCAATGCTAATTAAAATGAATTACACTCTTTTCTTTTCTAGGGTGCACCAACAAGCCTAGGTTTTAGGATCTTGGAATAGTTCATTGTAAGTCAATTCTCCAAGATCACTAAACAACAACATCTAGGTGTCTGTCCAGGGAGTGTGTGAAATCCTTGATATAACCATCGTTCTCAGGATCCTCCTCTCAAATGGGAGTTAAGCACAAGGCAGTGTGAGCAGTTATTGATTGGGATGACCCCTAGTCATAACTGAGTAGCACCGGAGATATTTCCAGGATTATATTCGTATTTGGGGGCTCTTTTGAGAGTTTCGGGCTTTGCTACCCTGCCCATACGGTCAATCCCGCCTGCGACTGTCCACCTGAGCTTTGATTATATTGAGGTGACCTTAGTGACCTTACCTAGGATATCGAGGGGGTACTTGTAGAGGTTATTCTGCATGTGTCCCGGCCAGGTAGAGGTCAGACAGCACAGTCGCTTTATGCGTTGAAGCTGAGGGCCACTATAATTGGTTACGTACCTCCACTTGTAGTGTATGGAAGTTTTCAGCCTCTCCTAGGTGAGACATACCTGCTGCATTCAGGAGCTCACATATCCTCCCCTTGGTTTGCTTGTATTTTGGCTGTATATTTTCTTACGAGTGTGCTCTTTGTGCACTAGTTGGCCTTTGGGATCATGGTTACTTGAGTATATTTATGCTCTCTTGAGTTTGGGTCCTTTTATTTTTGGCATCCCTGGTATCCTATCACCCGTCTTGGTCCTAGTACGGACCCTGGTGTCAGACTTGGGGGCATCACAGCCCCTTACCATGCTCATAAATTTGGGAATGGTCATATTCCATCCTCTACTCCATTTGTGGAGGATTTTTATTCCCTTCGTTCGGTCTTTACACTAGTGGTCACCCTCACGGGGGTGGTGGTGGATGCGTGAACGTTGGGTCTACACCTTAGTTTCCTTTTTATGTCTCATCGTTCACCGCATTGTTTCCTTTGGGTGCTATTGTCATGATCATTCCTCCCTATATCCTATAGTTTGGATTCTTTATTGACTATTTTGGGTTGTTTTGGTCTAATATGGTTGTCATGTAGGATCCAGTTTTTGTACACTCTCTCCGAGGTTTCGACCCATTCGTACCTATCATAGGTATTATGTATGAACTGGCATATAGGTTAGGATATCACATCCGCTTGCACTTATGCATTGCCTTATGACCGTTCCATCTTAACCTTAGGTACGAACCCATTCCATGGTATCACAGAACCTTCATGCTGCTGTTAGAAGTGGTACTATGTGAATGGTAGAGATTTCCTATACATGGGTGTCCTAGTTAGCTCCCCTTTGCATTTGGTGCCCATGCCGTGAGTCCTCTCTTAGGTCCGGGAGTCCGTTGTATAGTATTTCCATGACATTTCGCAAGAGCCTCATACTCCTCTTAATCTTATGCTGGCCAGTTTCCCTCAGGACTCCCTTATGTCAAGTTGTGAATGCATTATCATGAGCTTTGCCTGCCTTATTGAGCTTTATGCTGGCTCCCCTGACATTGCATTTCAGCCATATAGCCTGAGCTTGTCTCATGTCTAGCCATGCAGAGCCATTTTATATATCCTTTGCAACTTGATTTCCCTTTTACCAGGAGGGGAGTTTCCCCTGAGTGTCGATATCCTACACATGTATCCTTGCATTGAGCATAGGTATGTTCCACTACTTGGAACTAGTTTGTTTTCCCTTATGACTCTCATCTCCTCCTAGTTTGTAACTATAAAGCTAGTTTATTCTTTTTCCAAGCTTTTCAAATAACTGAAAAAGTCCAAAAAAATCAAAAAACCAAAAAGCCGGACAAGGAAAGATGTTATCTTTGGCAGCTGTCGAGTCGTGTCGCCTTTGAACAGAGCACTGTATATCACATCCATTGGTTGGGTTATAGTTTGAATTAGGAGCTGTACTCATTTATCTGAGTTTATCTCCACCGACTGGTTAAGCTTCCAGTCCCTATGGAGCCTCTGTTGATGCCTCCTGTGTCACAGAGATGTCCCAGTTTGTATATCAAGTCTATGTTGCCTTCATTCAGTCACCATATGCTGTTATGATCTTGTTCGAAGGAAGTTGAAACATGTGTCGACCATTCCACAGTTATCTTGACTTTGCATGTCGACCATTCCCGGTATAGTTACTGGTTCGTGCACCTTATGATCGAGTTCTTCCACATTATACAGCCTTGCTGAGTACCTCGTGTTAGATGATGGGGGATGCCTTAATTCCCTCCTTCCAGCGGATTTCATCCCATTGACTTCAGATCATCTATTATGGGATTGGAATCTAGAGTCCTTTTGAGTTCCTTGAGACTTGCAGTAATCAGTGGCAGGTTCTCTCGCCATCGACAGTTTCTTGGGAATACATCAATGTCCCCTGATTGATGGATTCTCTCAAGTGTTCGACCTCAACACATCTATTCGCACTTGTTAGTTTGCACTCTAGTACCTTGATTCCCATTTTCATTATCGGTGGGTAATCTCGCGTTTGTTAACGGTATACATCAATGACCGATAATCAGATGATGGACTACTATGTTGGACCTCGACACCTCTATTCACATAGTAGGCCATGTACTCATAGTGGTTTGTGTAGAAGACCTTACAGACTGGTGGCATCTCTTATATGCTACCTCCTTGATCGTGCCCGTGTTCATGAGATTTCAGCTCTCGTGACTTCATTCCAGTGTATGTCAGACATTTCCAGCCACTATGGAGATCTTGATCTATTGTATATTTTCAGCCATTTTGGAGATGATGGTCCTTTGTATATCTTCATCATGGAGATTCTAATCTATGTATATTGTACGTGGTGATGACCACATATTTGATATCATGTATTATGCCTATTCATGGCCATTGTACTCTTATGTATCTGGGACTGCTATATGTACTTGCAGTTGTATGTAGATTTGTATCATTGTACTATGTTGATTGGGTGGCTGGTCTTCCATTTGGGATCCTTCATCACTCCACTTCTGGGATGGACTTATAATGTATTTCGGCCATCGTATGACCCCTCTGACCTCACACATTAGGGGGCATCTGTTATAGAGGATTTCACCACTGTAGGTGAATCACACTTTGTATGGCCTTCCCCTTGTTGAGTCCACAATTGGTCCCTTTTTAACCATCTTTAATCACCTTTTCTTCCCTTGTTTTACATCATTCAGCATGACAATCAGACTTGCTTTCCTCACTTTATTCCCTAAATTGCCAAGGTAAGACTGATTATTGTTTCATCTCATTAACGCTTATGATTGTGACAATTAAGGCTGTTTATCTCTCAAATTGTGCTAATATGTCGTGATTTATGAAGATAGCTTGGGATGAGCAGACTGCAGGAACGTGGAGCTGAACAAGCCTGGAAATAAGGGACATTCGTGATTTAAAAAGATCCTCAGTCCTCCAATCATCTATTAAGGCACGTGGTTCTTATGCAACGCTCCAGGCAGAGCTGAACAGAGTAGCTGCGACAGAATGTGCTACAATTGGGGGATCTTTAGTACAGCTGTTCAATTATCATGGCGATCTGGGAAGATCGCCACTTCTGGGCCAGCTTACAGCTCTTTCTCATTTTCTATATTTACACCACGCCACGTTTTGTAACAACCCGTGTTATTCAGGGCGCATGAAGATCAGAGGTCTTCATGGATGCCCTTTGTAATAGGATTGGCTGTTATGGTCTGTATGTATAAAAGTGAGAAGCTGTCTCGACCCAGGGGGTTGGAAAATAGATAATTCATTCTTGTATTGACAATGGAAGTGATCTGTATTCATTCTTCTTTTTAATACAAAGAGTTACCTCCGATTTAAGGGAGCTATACATTGTTCATCCAGCGTCTCTGTGCGAAGGCTGGGCCCGCCTTTCGCAAAGATTGCTGAGTTAAAGTAGGATCTCTGAATTTATTATTATGTGATGTTTTGTTGATCATATTGCTTATGTACGCAGCAGTGGCATGTGTGAATTTGCAGTATTACATTTTCCCGAGATTGGTGATTGCTATAGATTAACAGTCGACTGGGTAGGAAGTTCTTTTATGCAATTCATTCAATAGCTGTACACAGCTTTGTTCATCTCACGGTTTCAGATTGTCATCCCACAAATCCTTGCAATTATTTTACTGTTACAGTTGTTAACTTTCATTTCTGCAATTCAATTCTTTAGAGTAGCTGAACTTGATTTACTGCATTTGAATTTCTAGATTACGTTCTGTTTATGTTTATGGATTTCAAGAGTGGTTAGATTGAGTAGGCAAAGCATTTATTCTAGAATATGATTAGGATTTCCTTTCTTTCTGCAATTGTCATTTGAATCTAATTTCATTTCTTGTTGAGATATGGTAGGAAGCAATTGAATTTGTAGCATTTAGAAGGTTGGTGGGATTACATAGGTTCTAAGGGATGAACATGGTTGTTGAGGGTAAGGTGTTTAATTACAATGATTTGGTGTTTAAGCATAAATTGTGCATCTATCCTTTGAAATAAAAGACTTTCCTGGGTTGACAATAAATTTCGTATGCTCTAAGTGTTGATAATAATCTATCTGCATTTAGGGTGCTCGACACCCCTGTCCCGTTGCAGACTCTTTAGACCCCATGGACTATTTTTTATTCTTTGATGTTTCCTTGATCATCCCTAAAACTATATGAAAAATGATATACGTGGCTTTTTACCTGATAACCGCGTACATACGCGGGTTTGACCCCTATAACCGCATACATTGGGATGTGTGCATAATCCAAATCCTTTTGGAGTTTTCCTTGACATGGATCTGACTCATTC
>LPNX010151073.1:38204-125204 GCA_001517045.1 Pseudotsuga menziesii | reverse complement strand
GAAGCTATATAAGGAACCCCTTGGTACATTGAAGGCATATAGAGAGATTGAAAGCAAAGAAACTATAGTCCATTGTTGCTGGAATTTATACTTGAGTCTGCATCCGTTTGTCCCTTTGGAGCACTTTTGTGTTCTTCCCAAGCTTGCCTTTTCCTAGTGAGCTTGCTATCGTGAGATGGAGGATTGAGGTGGTGGAGGCCCAAGTGGGGGATTCAGTTTCTCCGGTTCGCAGATGTGCCGTCAGAGGTTGTATCTATCTTGTAATCTCTGATTCATATTAATAAGAACTATCTTTTCCTATCCAATGATGTGTATTTGATTAAATATTGTATCCATTGGAATATGTCAAATGATTTTACATTATTGATTATATATTCTAGAATAGATCTAACACCATGATATATAGTATGCTTGTATTGTTTACTTGTTGTTGAGGAAGTATTATATCAATTCAAGCTGAAGATTGGAAAGCTCAACGCGGATCTACTTCATCCGTCCGGAATAAGGTATGAGGTCTGATCCTTTAGTGTTAAACATTTTATTTCTATTGCATATTGGGAAAGATTGATTTCTGGAGTCAAAGCTGTCTGTTGTGGTGCCCCAAGCCATAGGAATTTCTCTCCGTAACAGGAATTTATTTGCTCTCAATCTCTCTACATGCCTTCAATGTACCAAGGGGTTCCTTATATAGCTTCACAAGGGATAATGAAGGGTCGAATCCGAGCGATCTCAAGGCATATGGAAGGCAGCTAGGAGTCGAATGAGTCGGATCCATGTCAAGGAAAACTCCAAAAGGATTTTGATTATGCACACATCCCGATGTATGCGGTTATAGGGGTCAAACCAGTGTATGTATGCAGTTATCGGGTAAAAATCCGTGTATATCATTTTTCATATAGTTTTAGGGATGATCAAGGAAACATCAAAGGATAAAAAATAGTCCATGGGGTCTATAGAGTCTGCAGCGGGACAGGGGAAGGCCATACAAAGTGTGATTCACCTAGAGTGTTGAAATTCGCCTTGGTTTTCTTTTATTTTGGCTGTAGATTTTCTTAGGAGTGTGCTCTTTGTGCGCTAGTTGGCCTTTGGGATCGTGGTTACTTGAGTATATTTATGCTCTCTCGAGTTTGGATCCTTTTATTTTTTGGCATGCCTAGTATCTTATCACCTGTTCTTAGTCCTAGTACGGACCCTGGTGTTACACTTGGGGGAATCACAACCCCTTACCCTGCTCATAGATTTGAAGTGGTCACATTCTTCCCTCTACTCCATTTGTGGAGGATGTTGACTCCCTTCGCTCGGTCTTTACATTGGTGGTCACCCTCATGGGGGTGGTAGTGGATGTGTGAATGTTGGATCTACACCTTACTTTCCTTTTTATGTCCCATTGTTCACCACATTGTTTCCTTTGGGTGCTGTTGTCATGATCATTCCTCCCTATATCCTATAGTTTGGATTCTTTATTGAATATTTTGGGTTGTTTTGCACTTATATGGTTGTCATGTAGGATCCAATTTTTGTACACTCTCTTCGAGGTTTCGACCCGTTTTTGCCTATCACAGGTATTATGTCTGAACTAGCATATAGGTTAGGAGTTCACATCCGCTTGCACTTATGCATTCCCTTACGACCGTTCCATCTTAACCTTAGGTACGAACCCATTCCATGGTATCACAGAACCTTCATGCTGCTGTTAGAAGTGGTACTATGTGAATGGTAGAGCATTCCTATACATGGGTGTCCTAGTTAGCTCCCCTTTGCATTTGGTGCCCATGCTGTGAGTCCTCTCTTAGGTCCGGGAGTCTGTTGTATAGTACTGCCATGACATTTCGCAAGAGCCTCATACTCCTCTTGATCTTATGCTGGCCTAGCTCCCTCAGGACTCCCTCATGTCAAGTTGTGAATGCATTATTATCAGCTTTTCCTGCCTTATTGAGCTTTATGCCGGCTCCCCTGACATTGCGTTTCAGCCATATAGCCTGAGCTTCTCTCATGTCTAGCCATGCAGAGCCATTTTATATATCCTTCGTAGCTTGATTTCCCTTTTTACCGGGAGGGGATTTTCCCCCGAGTGTCGATATCCTACACATGTATTTTTGCATTGAGCATAGGTATGTTCCAATGCTTGGAACTAGTTTGTTTTCCCTTAGGACACTCATCTCCTCCTAGTTTGTAACTATAAATATAGTTTATTCTTTTTTCAAGCTTTTCAAATAACTGAAAAAGTACAAAAAAATCAAAAACCAAAAAGTCGGACAAGGAAAGATGTTATCTTTGGCAGCTGTCAATTCGTGTCGCCTTCGAATATAGCACTATATGTCACATCCATTGGTTGTGTTATAGTTTGAATTTAGGAGCTGTACTCGTTTATCTGAGTTTATCTCCACCGACTGGTTAAGCTTCTAGTCCCTATGGAGCCTCTGTTGATGCCTCCTGTGTCACAGAGATGTCCCAGGATGTATATCGAGTCTATGCTACCTTCATTCAGTCACCATACGCCGTTATGCTCTTGTTCGAAGGAAGTTGAAACCCGAGTCAGCCATTCCTCAGTTATCTTCACTTTTCATGTCGGCCATTCCCGATACAGTTATTGGTTCATGCACCTATGTTCGAGTCCTTCCACATTATACAGCTTTGCTGAGTACCTCATGTTGGATGATGGGGGATGCCTTAATGCCCTCCTTCCAGCGGATTTCATCCCATCGACTTCAGATCATTTATTCTGGGATTGGAATCTAGAGTCCTTTTGAGTGCCTTGAGACTTGCAGTCATCAGTGGCAGGTTCTCTCGCCATCGACAATTTCTTGGGAATACATCAATGTCCCTTGATCGATGGATTCTCTCAAGTTTTCGACCTCAACACATCTATTCACACTTGTTAGTTTGTACTCTAGTACTTTGATTCCCATTTTCATTATCGGTGGGTGATCTCGCGTCTGTTAACGGTATACATTAATGACCTGTAATCAGATGATGGACTACTATGTTCAACCTCGACACCTCTATTCACATAGTAGGACATGTACTCGTAGCAGTTTGTGTAGAAGACCTTCCAGATTGGTGGCATCTCTTATATGCTACCTCCTTGATCATGCCAGTGTTCATGAGATTTCATCTCTCGTGACTTCATTCCAGTGTATGTCAGACATTTCCAACCACTATGGAGATCTGGATCTAATATATATCTTCAGTCATTTTGGAGATCATGGTCCTTTGTATATCTTCATCATGGATATTCTGATCTATGTATATTGTACATGGTGATGACCACATATGTGATATCATGTATCATGCCTATTCATGGCCATTGTACTCTTATGTATCCGGGACTGCTATATGTACTTGCAGTTATATGTAGAGTTGTATTATTGTACTATGCTGATTGGGTGGCTGGTCTTCCATTTGGGATCCTTTATCACTCCAATTTTGGGATGGACTTATAATGTATTTCGGCCATCGTATGACCCCTTTGACCTCACACATTAGGGGGCATCTGTTATAGCATATTTCACCACTCTAGGTGAATCACACTTTGTATGGCCTTCCCTTGTCCTGCTGCAGACTCTATAGACCCCATGGACTATTTTTAATCCTTTGATGTTTCCTTGATCATCCCTAAAACTATATGAAAAATGATATACGCGGCTTTTTACCCGATAACCGTGTACATATGCGGGTTTGACCCATATAACCGCGCACATCGGGATGTGTGCATAATCCAAATCCTTTTGGAGTTTTCCTTGACATGGATCCGAATCATTCGACTCCTGGCCTTCCATATGCCTTGAGATCGCTTGGATTCGACCCTTCATTATCCCTTGTGAAGCTATATAAGGAACCCCTTGGTACATTGAAGTCATGTAGAGAGATTGAAAGCAAAGAAATTATAGTCCATTGTTGTCGGAATTTATACTTGAGTCTGCATCCCTTTGTCCCTTTGGAGCACTTTTGTGTTCTTCCCAAGATTGCCTTTTGCTAGTGATATTTCTATCGTGAGATGGAGGATTGAGGTGGTGGAGGCCCAAGTGGGGGATTCAGTTTCTCCGGTTCGCAGATGTGCCGTCAGAGGTTGTATCTATCTTGTAATCTATGATTCATATTAATAAGAACTATCTTTTCCTGTCCAATGATGTGTATTTGATTAAATATTGTATCCATTGGAATATGTCAAATGCTTTTACATTATTGATTATATATGCTAGAATAGATCTAACACCATGATATATAGTATGCTTGTATTGTTTACTTGTTGTTGAGGAAATATTATATCAATTCAAGCTGAAGATTGGAAAGCTCGACGCGGATCTACTTCATCCGTCCAGAATAAGGTACGAGGTCTGATCCTTTAGTGTTAGACATTTTATTTCTATTGCATATTGGGAAAGATTGATTTCTGGAGTCAAAGTTGTCTGTTGTGGTACCCCAAGCCATAGGAATTTCTCTCTGTAATAGCAGTCTTTTGCAAAGTGTCCTTTTTCATCACATGTATAACATATCAATCTAGATAGGTCCTTTTTATTGTTAGAATGAGATTTCTTACCTTTGGAGTAATGAGGATTTCTTCTTCCCTTCTTGGAGTGAACTATGAGGGCTTGATCTTCACTTCCTATCTTTTCTTCTCGTGCTACTATCCGAGCTTCTTATTGAGAGCATTCTTCCCATAGTCTATTGAACTTGACTAACTTCTTTCTAGCACAGATTCCTTGGATGAAAGAATCTCATGACCTAAGAAGACATTCAAAGTAGTCATCACAATCTATGCATTTTCCACTTCTTCATCAATAGTTTCTATATGTTCCTTGATCTAAGAAACCCTTATGAAGTAGGACTGGATAGTCTCTGCATTCTGAATCTTCACATTCTTTAGTTGATTCCTCAGAGTCATCTTCCAGTTTATGTTCTTCCCTTCAAACAACTTGGTTAGGGCATCAAACATAGCTTTAGGTGTCTTGAGATAGGACACCTGTGGGATAAGGTGATCCTTGATAGAATCAGCAATGATCCTCTTTTCCATAAACATCTTCTTCTTGTGTAAGGCCTTTTCCTCATCTCCCTCTGGAACTGGAACCTCCTCATGGATGTAGGAGTCTAATTCATTCTCTTCCAGGACCAGGGAGATCCTATACTTCCAGGCTTGGAACTTATCAGCTCCCTCAAGCTTTTCATCAAGATTGGTATGATGATACATCTTAACTGAGAACCTCAAATGGAAATACAAAACATTTTATATCTTACCAGGTTCAAGATGTCAGATCTGAAACTTGAGCTGTAATCCTGTAGAGCTGGTTCAAGAGCAAATTAGGGTTTTGCTTTTTCGGAGTTCTATTCACCCAAATGATCTGAAATTTGTCCCTAACTTTGATTTTAGGGAGGAGATCAATATCGGCCTCGGCTTACTAAAAAATTCCTCTTCTGTGAAAAGCCCTAATCTTCGGCAGTAGTGACAGGTCCAAAACTGAAAAACCTCAGAACTGGATTTTGCTTCGACATAAAGATGCGCCCTAGGGAGGAGAGTTATTCCACATAAATTTTGCTGAAAATCTATGGAGGAAGATCCATAAACTAGGAATCCCTAGTTCCCGCAGCTGCACAATGTCTTCTTCTCAGGTTAGCTCTGATACCATGTTAGTTTTTCAACATTAAGCTATCATTATTAGGATCTTTAACTGAGAGAATAACAAGTACATCAATCAAACACAAGAGACAATGAACACAATGTTTTTCCTCAGGGAAACCATAAAGGAGAAAATCCCGCAACTTCCTCAAAGATAGAATCAGCAGCAAAATAGTAAAAGCCCCAAAACAGTAAGTGATCTCCCAATAGCAGTAATATTCTTCTTCTCTAGCCCCAGTGTCTTCTCCTTCCTCAACTATGCGCTACACTTGAGTGTGTATGACTTGTGTGATAAATAGAGACTCCAGTTCTCTATTTATACTAATCTCGACATGGCTAAAACCCTACCATAGGAGAGTCTAATAACCCTAGTTCCCTGGAACTGTGGGGACTTTAACCCTTAGACAATCAGAGGGTTACCCACTATGAATTGACATGACCTGTTTACATAATTGATCCTCTCGATCAGAACATCAGGGCATGCCAATATGACTCAATTACATTATAGAAATATCCTGGAATAAACATCGGGTTACAATACATAAGATACATAGATGAATACATTCCAAAGTTACAAATACATCAACATGATTTATGTGATTGAATGGTCTATTGTTTTCAGTATTCCATATTTATGCAATTCTTGTTTTAAAGTTCAAATATTGTCATATTTGATTGAAAAATAACACATATCTTTTTAAACTTGGAAGGAATAGTTTAGATACCAATTAAAATAATGCAAGGAAAACAAATAGAATAAGGATGTAGATGTTATACCCACATTAAATTGTGTAAAATTATATGATTGGTGAAAAATACAATTTTTTATATTAATTATTAGACTAAGATTATTCATTAGTCATGTGACCTTCTCTTGTGTTCTAAAATAACCAGTAATGATATTCCTTGACAAAATTTGAGGTGTTTTATTAAAGTGAAATCGTCTCATTAATGAAATGCATATTTTGTCATAATGCATGTTTATACATTAGCATGGAAGAATTGTGTTAATATAGTGATGTACATTTTTCTATAGGTATTAACATACATTGAACATTGATTAATAGGATTTATGGTTACGATTCCAATTATCCTTAATGTTTTATTGTGAAAGGAGTGTCTCCTCAACTTTCAATGCTAAGCAAGAACACTTCCATTTTTTCACATGCGATTGTAGGTAAAAGTGTTATATTGATAGGTACCATAGTCTTGTAATCATATTATGCTAGTAGTATGCAAGGGAAATGAATATGAATGATATTCATGCACAAAACATGTTGAAGGGATATTAGTTAATTGTAAGATATGTAACGACTATGATAATTAGAAATCACGATATTGCAAAAGATTTGAATTATGATCCATGTTTAAACATATAAGTAATGATATTGTTAATTATCAAAGTATATGAAATGCAATAAATATTGGTATATAGTTGAATTTAAGTTGATATAACGTTGATTTAGATAGCAAGTGGACTTATTGTTGATATGATAACAATATGATATTAGGACTAACTATGTATGAAGTTGTAACAAGACTTGGCGATGGAAATAAATAATGGAAGCATGATGAGAACCATGTTTATGTGTGGCAAGTAGTTGAATTTTGTGATTCATAGTAGATTGTATGTTCATTATGATTGATCCGTGAATGGAAAAATAAAATATCAAGATGAAAAAACACCAGGTGGAAAAATTGATGATTCAACCCAATTATGCTAAGGTAATTTTCTAGACTCAGGAAAGAGAGATTGAGTGGAAAATAAAGTAATTTTCCTAGACTTAGGAAAGAGATCTTAAGTGGAAAATAAACTGGGGTGGGTGATCATCAATGGAAAGACCTAGGAAAACTAAATTGAAAATAACATCATGGGAACATGATGTTGTTTGATGTTTTTTGAGGGTCAAATATTTTCACTTGCAATAAAAATAGGAGTAATCTCAACAGTTTAAATCCTCTAATACCACATTTAATTTGGTGATAGTTCTCAAGGGCGAGTATTTTCTTGATGTTCAGTCCTTCATCCCCATGGTGTAATAATGGGACATAAGGGTAAAAATATACCAAGAGAATTGGTTGATAGCTTCCCTGATGTGTAAGTTTTATATATGCAAATATTATCATAGGTTTTGAAAATTCATCCAAGGATGAAGGTTAATTTTAAGTTTTAGGGTTGGATGCTTAGAAATATTTGATATAATGCTACTAACTTGTGAATTAGGTTTATGCGAGTTTGGTAATGGAATTGTCATATTTTTATACCGTCTTTTCCCTACTTTTAATCCCTTATCTCCCTATATTGTTTGTCCATAACATTCCATTAGCCCATTTTAAATAATTTATCATGGTTTTAGGATTAACGTATTTTGTTGGGATATAATAAACCCACTTAATAATTAGGATAAAATATTTAATCATTATTTGATTAATTTCCTACCTACTAGCCTAGATAGTTGGCATCCACTTGCACCACATAGTCAACACTTTCTATATATAACCCAGGAGCATTTTTATCCTGATTCTGGTTTGATCCTGTTTAGTTTATTGAATTCCATAATTAGCAATTGCGCTTTCCTACAAATTTTGCTTTAGACTTTTTTATTCCTGCTTAAATTATATGGGTAAGGTAAAGCTAGTCAACTAGGCAACTGATATCTTTTGTGGTCAACTCATCCTCCATGATTTTCTCTCCATATTGAATTATTATCAATCTTTTACTTTACACATCATCACTCACCCATTCCTTAGTTAATTCGTTAGCTCTTAGTTTAATTAGGAAACTGCTTTATTCACCTATGGGGGTTTATCATATTTAGTAAACCTTCTTTATGAGCTAGCATGAGTTGTCTCCTTCAAAATTCATTTTCCTTTATAACAATGTATTACCTATTTAATAATTTCAATCATCATTCATTGATAATTCCTAATGTGGGTTCATGATTCTTCTTCTTCTCTCCTTATGCTAATTCTCTGCAATTCTCTGTGAGGTTAATTGTGTGCCTAGATCCTTAGATTGTTTATAGAATTATTGTTTCCATCAAGGCCTTATAATTATGACATGGTATTAGAGCCTAGGATATTAAATATCTACATGACATCAGAGATTTGATATCTCATTAACTAATCCTCCTTTTTTTAAAAGATTTACAAGTTTATTTTGTAGGTACAACTTCAAATGGATTCAAGAGTATCAGTTCCTCTTCTTGAACCATTCACAAGATATTGAGAGTGGAAATTGAAGATGATTTCATCTCTAAAGAGAAAAAATCTATATGATTTATCTATTGGAGCTAGTGAAGAGTCTTAAGAAGAGCTAAGTGGTTGGTTGAATCACTGTGATAGATCGTTTGGAGATATACGTCTAGTTGTTTCTCCAAGCATGCACATAGGGTATTTTTTAAGAATTATAATAGTATACTTAAGTATAGTGTTCTAGGTGATAATTTTGGATTGAAAATAACACATATATATATAGGTAGGAAAATATTAAATATGAAACATACAATTTACACTGAAACTTGTAAATTTTGGCGAATATTATGATTAAAAAAACACAATTTATAAAAAAATAGGTGATATTAGAGACTAAAGAGGACCAAATAGTGAATTTATTTTTTGAAAAAAACCCAAAAATTAGGCAATTGGAGAAATTTCGTCCCTAAATTTTTCCCTGGCGCTACCTTATTGATGCTGCTACATACCCTAAGAATCTCTGGACAACATTGGATAGAGTTTTGGACAAGCACAATGAGGATCTTTCTAGCAATTTAGTGAGCGCCTCTAGATCCTCAATGATTTATCTTTCTTAATATGTCTCAACCTATACAGTCTCAGATGAATTTCATCTTAATGAAGAAGTTTCTCATATAGTTCATGTTGTTGCTACCCTCTTTGATTCGAATGCTTCCTGCTTCAATAAAGAAGCAAATTTTTAAGAGACATATTTTATTCATCTTCTTGTGATGATAACAATGGAAAAGAAGTGACTAATGGAACTTCTATTTCTATTTATATAGATGATGATTAACTCACACATTATTTTTCTTCATGTCTTCTATCATAGATTCTCAGATCTATGTGCCAAGTCCTTCACACCTTGTGCATAACTCTCTTATTGATGGTGTGCAATCCAGTGAATTCCTGGATGTTTTCTTATCCAAATCAAGTTTTTTTAGTGTCTTTCCACTTACCAAACTTGATCCCATGCACTTATGAAACTTATCCTTTATTCTTGGCGTTAATCCTTAGATACTCCTTGAATATTTTGACCATCTACTTCCTTCCACCTTTCATACTTCTACTACAGAGGATTCATTATCAGTCTATTCCCATGAGTCTATTGATATGATTTTATGTGTTCTTTTGGATTCTTTGGAAGTTAGATTAACCCATGTAGCCCTTGCATTCACAATATTTGATCCTATGGTTTCTCTTTGTTCCTACATGATCACTTGTGCACATTCTCTTTGTGTAAATGAAGTTGGAGACCTAATACACTCGCTTGGACACATATTTACCTATATAGAGATGGTTTCATCTCTACTAGTTCAAAGTTCAAGTCATCTCATAATCTTGGAGCCGATTACAATTCTTAATATTTTTCAGTTTTGCTTACACATAATTGGATATCAGTTGGTCTACATGGTCCCAGCTTCCATCATGCAGCTGTTGATGTTTTTAATCTAGGTGAGCTGATTTCTCTTCTTCTCAAGAAGAATATTCCTCTAGAAATCAACATTTAGTTTGGAGAAAAATCAATAATAGTTCATCATTTTTGGTTTTCCTTTCACATCCTTCTTGAGGGAGGATTTCCCCCATGTGGTTTTTCCTTTTTCCTCAATTCTTTGGAAAAGATAAATTGTAAAAGGCTGGTGATATCCTTGTTGTTGGGACCTATATGAATCTATATTTCTGATTATTTCAGAGATATCATCATAAAGTCAGACTTAAGAGGGGGTGTTGGGATATAATATACCCACTTAATACATAGGATAAAATATTTAATCATTATTTGATTAATTTTCTACCGACTAGCCTAGATATAAGTTGGCATCCACTTGCACCACATAGTCAACACTTTCCATATATACCCTTGGAGTGCTTGTATCCTGATTCTGGTTTGATTGTGTCCACTTTATTGACTACTAGAATTAGCAACTGTGATTTCCTACAGATTCTACCTTAGACTGCTTTATTCTTGATTTTCTATGTATAAGGTAAAGTTAGTCAACTAGGCAACTACTATCTTTTGTGGCCAACTCATCCTCAGTTATTATCAATATTTTCCTTTGCTCATCATCACTCACTCATTCCTTGGTTAGTTCGTGAGCTCTTGGTCTAATTAGGAAACTGCTTTATTCACCTATGGGGGTTTATAATATTTAGTAATCCTACTTTATGAGCTAGCATGAGTTGAATTTCCTTTATAAGGATGCATTACCTATGTAATAATATCAATCATCATTCATTGATCATTCCTTATGTGTGTTCATTCTTCTTCTTCTTCTTTGCTTATGCTAATTCTCTGCAATTCTCTGTGAGGTTAATTGTGTTCCTAGATCCTTAGCTTGTTTATAGAATTATTGTTTCCATCAAGGATTTAGAATTACGACATATTTTCTGTTGCATTTCTTTAGTATTTCATGTGAATTATGATTAAATATTGTAAAAATAACATATTTTCATTTATATTTGAAACATGGATGAGTTTGATGTTTTTGCAAAACCAGTTTCATTCTAGTTGGTGTTACTTCATGACAATTGTTGATATAGTGCTACTACGGAATATCCATGAAGTGGGTACTTGAGATTTTTCATGTGAGGCATTATTAAGTCAATAACAACCTATCCTAAAAATATGTCAAAAACCAAAATTGTACTTTTTGAGAAATTGTTGTTTTACTATTGTTGAAATAGTTATGTACGGAATTGTTCATCCATGAAAATCCATCTTCAACCATCGAGATTTTTCATAGTTTGGATCACTACCAATCATTTTGGATAAAGATATATTCTTGGAACCATTTGTATTCCTAGTTTTATTGGTTTTGATAATATCTTGTCAAATATTTGAGTTGATTTTTAGTTGCTAATTATTAGCAATTTATTGTTACTTCATGAGAAATTTTTGGATCTACATTTATTATTTGTTATTGAAAATTCATGTATAAATAAGAGCTCCTTCTCAATTCCAAGGAGAGGACTCTTAGAGAAACAACTCTAATTTGTGATGGAATAAGAATTATATTTCTTTTTATCTTTTTTGTAATGTAGATTGTAATTTCTTAATTTCTTTCTCCTTTGTTGATGTATATTGTAGTTCTTTCACTTTCGTAATTTATAATTAGACTAACTCCTTAATTTTTAGAATAAAATATATTTTCTTCTGATTCATTTATTTTTGCATATGTATTTTTAATATGATTTATTTATGTAAGTGTGTTAGATTCATAGATTAACATGGTTGTGACCATAGTTTGCAAGTGTGAGTGTCATTTACATTCTCTCAAGTGTGATTTACTTTTCTTCAAGTGTGAGTGTGTTTATTTTACAAGTGTGTTTCTTACAAGAGTGTTCAATCAACGTGTGATGGCAAGGGGTCATAACAACTACTTTAGTGGATACTCCTCATGTTTTCCCTGCCAACTGCAAAGATTGATTTTCATATTTTTTTCTGGAACGGTGAATTAATTTATTTTAATGCAATGCATATTACATTACCAGTCCTAGAAGAGGAAATTGTGTCTTGCATAGACTTTTCCTAATAACCTTGAAATCAATAGACATTTCCCTAGATTGATATTTTATGTTTTCAATTGATTGTTTCAATAATAAATTAATTCGCCCAACATTTTTCTCTATTCCCGTGGATGTCATCGAAGGAAAAAATGTACAAACTAGCATTGGATTTAGTTTCATTTCATGATAGGTGTGTTACTAATCCTAAGGTGTCAAGGAAGTAAGACTTAGTGAATAGCTATGCTTTATTCAATAGACTATAATTGACTTGAACTCATCAGTGCCAAGGCATGCAAATTGTTTAATTACATTTTAGTTGATTGAATTTTCTTTGAGTGATGTTTTACTTTCTTTGTAGTTAAGTATCATTTCATTTTTAGTGCATCATTCCTCTGAGTGGTGTGGTAAGAGCCACCCATATTACTGACCTCTCCTTTGCAGCAAGTTGGTAAGAACAAGGAAGCATTAGTAAATGAATATATTAATAGAGGAGGATCCATTAGGATACATAAGATTTCAATCTTGAGACATAGGACCATCACGATAAGTGGTTGTAATTCATTTTCATATGATATTTTATATTATTTTGAATTGAAAACAATGCAACCATAAAATTACAATATTTTTTTTGAAAATCATATAATTTTTTAGGAGTTACAAAAGATATTGTAACACACTGTGTAAGTCATTATTAGGTACTCAATGATTCAAATTTGGGATGTGGGGATGTATTATATTAAAAAATTATATCATTACAAACATTCTCACATATTTGAATCATTGTTTGGGAGATATGTTTTGTTTATTTCCTTTTGTGGAATTTTGGCTTGTTGGAATTAGCTGAAACACAGTTGGGAAATTATTATTTTGAGGGACAATATGGGATTAGTTTAAAATCCTATTTATATCCTAATTATACCTTTGAATCTAGTTTCTAATCCAATTTTAATTTTTCAATTTGGTTTTCAAACCAAAATGTCATGATCAAAATATTGACTAGGGGTAGAGTAGGAATCTCAAAAATAGAGTTGGGACAGCCACGTTTTGGGAGACCTAATGGGTGAATTTTCAAAAATATTTCTATTGCATAGTATCCTACAAATATAGTTTACAAAAAAATTTCAATCATTCAATTTTGATATCGTACGATGGACATATGTGCAAAATACCAACTGTCTATCCTAAATCTGCACTCTGAATTCTCTACTTTCTAATTTGTTCATTGGAATATTTGACCCATAAATTATTATTGTATTTAAAACCTATTTATATTACATATACCTCGATGAGTATAATTTCACCTCCAATTGTAATTACGTTAATACGTCTTCAAATGAAAAATTTGTACTCAAAATAGTGATTGTTGGTCTAGGATTGAACTCACAAACAACACTAGGATGCAAACTATTACTTAGAAGATATGGAATATTATCTTTGGAATTTTTAATACCTATTTCTACTATAAGTATCACTACGAATACAATTTCATTTGGATTTGTATCACGCAAATCAGACAAGGAACAAATAATTTATGATCAAAACATTGATGGCTAGTCTGGATGGTCATCACTTTCAAAGAAGCAAGTGGTATCTTTTTGCAAGTCCTCGAATGATTGAATATACCCTATATACATTCAATATTAAATATGGTTATACCCTCTATACATTCAAGATTAAATATGTTCCAATTGTTTCCAATCCAAAAGAAGATTTTTTCTTAGATTGAGCACACAACACATAAAGAATTGATGTGTGGACCAGATCAATACCAATGTTTCAAGAGTCAAGTCCCATTGTTACATGAAAATCCCATTTCTAACAAAAAATACTTTAATTATACCTCATGATTATCATTCTCATTCACCAAAATTATGGTATGCATATGCATTTCCTTCTTCCCATTTCGATATATATGCATGTTGAAAGTAGCATTTGTTTATGTGGCCAATGACCTTAATTAGAATATAATTAATGTAACCACTAATTTTAGATTAATTTCATCCTCCAATCCTTCACTTCCATGATTTCTTTCTCCACCCACCCCTTTCTTCACCCACCCCTAACCCATACCATAAAGATATCTTGGCTCACTTACAATTCCAAGTTTCCCCAATTTCCTACTCTAGTTTTAATAAAAGTTGATGGTGAAAACTTGTCTCAGGCATCGTCAGACCTTAGAATGTTTGAAAACCATCTTGATAGAGGGTATTCCTTGGGAATAATAAATTTTTTATTGTGAAAACCCTCTGGGCACATTCAGACAAACCTTGTTTGAAAACCATCTTGCTGGCGGACAAGGTTTGAAAATAAAATAAGAAATAAGTAATTCCATCCAAGTTTCTCTAGGAATAGAGATTAGGAAATTCCTCTCTGAATAAGGTTTCAAGATACATTAATACATAATAAGAATATTCCATATCTACATCATTCTACATGTCCATATTCCACACTACTCGATCTTGCAAAGATTTGCATCATTGTGGACTATATCAGATTTCATATGCTACAATAAAGATGGAATTCAGAGGTAGGTCCAGGTATGATTAGTTTTCCTTTATTTAGTCATAGTTATTTGAATGCTATGGATTTTTATTTGGAAACACACTTGATCCTTTGTCCCATATATTTCCAAGGGTATTAAAATATTTTACTTTGGCGGGTTGGGGGGGGGGGCATAATTATCCATCATCACTCTTACAACATCCTTTCAATATAAACCCTTCATCACTTCCTTTTAACCATTACATACTTATCTCAACTTCCATACTCAAGTCTATTTGTACACCTACCCAATTGTCCAAGAAAGAAAAGAATGAAAGGATACCTTAGTTTTGTCACATAAGAACCACCAATAGGAAGTCGCCCTGCTATAACACAAGAACAGACACTAAGAAAAGAAAAGAAGTAGTTCATGCACATGGACAAGCCTAAAAAACCAACAACCAAATAACCAAAACCAACAACCACCTAAGAAGCAACAACAAGAGACAAAATAAATTATCTCAAGGAAACCCTAATGTTTCTACACAAAAACCAGTAGTAAGAAAGGAGATATGGATAAGCTAAAGAAACTACGGGGAGAGGAATCTTTGCTGCTACCACACAAGAACCACCAGTAAGGAGAGAATTTGATATACATGCACAAGTCAAGGACATTACTAAAAGAGAGGAATAGGCTCCACAAAAACCTACAACATAAAAAGTTGACGTAGAATCCATTCCTTCACAAGAGTATGCTATCGTACAAGCAAGGTGGAAAATAGAGGTATGATATCTTTGATTTGTTTGTGTGATTCATTGGTGCATATAATTGTTCACATATTCAAAATTCAAGGTGAGATTCATTAAGGGATGCATTATGTGCATGTTATCAAGTTATTTGATGATGAAAATAATGAACATTAAAGGATCAATCATATTGCAAATGTTTTTCCACATATGTATCGCCGTGGTTGCGTGGGTCATGTTATTTTTTTCTCCTAACATGACAGGGTGTATGATAATGCTAACAACCATTTACAATAGCACATGAATATTTGATCAAAGATGTCTTGAGGGTAATCCATGATAGGGTAAACTCAACCAAGAATAATTTAGTGGCTTTTGAAATATTAGATTTCCCTTGTTATGATATCATGCAAAAAATGGATTAGTGTGCGAGATTATAATTTTGTGCCAAATATCAGGGCTAAACATTGTTCATCCTTGTAAAAAATCATACATATGGTAGAAAAATGAGATGAAAGTGATTCATTCCATATTTCACAAATGAAAAGCCATACTAGCATCAATCATAACACAACTTCTTGGGAAAGTTTCATACCAGTCCATGGTATCCATAGATGTCAACAAGCAAAGAACATTTTGATCGCAACGATATTTTTATTTCTTGCACATGGATTTCAAAATACAATCAACATTTATGTAGGAGTATGATTTCTTTTATTATTAAAAATGTGGGTCACATTATTTCTTTTGTACATGTATAAAATCATGGTGTGGTTTGAATTGCGGAGAGAATTTATGTGTCTTCCACCCTATTGATAGATGTAGTGCTCATCATGGTTAGTATATATTTGATCTTGACATTACTGGGCTATGGCTTACAGTATTGATTAGTATTGAATATTTTATTTTCTAAGACATTTGAAGGGTGTAAGTAGAGATGTTTACCCATGGATAGTCAATCGCTATCATTATGAAGTCTGTAATATGTGTAAAGTAGTAAGGGAACATTTCCATCCATGATATATTCATCCATGAAGGCTTATAAATGTTTTTATCTATTCTACAATATTCCGCTTCATCATATTTGTCATTTTCTTTTCTAAGGACAGAAAAAATATTCAGATTGGGGGAAGATGGTTATTTGAAGTTTATGACATTGCATGTTCTTCAGTTTATTTACTTCTACTGGGTGTACAGACAATGTCATTTGCTAAAAACTATGGGTATGAGAATTAGATTGAATTTTCTCTTGAATGAGGAATTGTCATTATTTCATTTCTTGACATCATGACTACCTTATCTAAGCAACTTATTTGAAATACTCCATTGATCACATTGTTGTGTTGTGGGAATGATGGAATTATGTGAAAAGAAGTGGATAATGTTAAGAGAAACAGGGTCATTGTTGATAATTGTCGTGCAGATGCAACTTCTTTCCAGAGGTTTGATTGGAACTGTTCATGATTGGTGTGAGCGACATTCTATTTATCTTCGCTTCTAGTTATTCTTGCACTATGACACTAAAAGAATGCATATAAATGGTCTGAATCTGTGTTATCTAGGGATGGATATAATCATAGGAACTTTTTTTGAATAAACTTAGTTTTTTATACTCATTGCAATCATGGTTTGGTATTATTTGCAGAACTAGATCACTTTTTTTAATATAAAAGTTCATAAATTTAAATGAGGATATCTTGCAAATGGTAAGTTGTTTTTTTATGAAATTTTGAGGGGAGAATCATTACATTAGGAAGAACAAACTCAATCAGTTTTAACTCAATCTAGTGCATTATTTTCGAGAAAATTGACATCATCACCTACAACCATTTTACATTTTTCTTGAAATCTATAAGTTGGAATGCACTGATCTAATAGAAACTTACTTGCAATATTTCATCCAAACCCAGTTTTTAGTTTGTGAGAAATTGGTCCAGAAAGATTGTTGAAACAATTGTTGATACACCTACAAAATTCACTAATACAGACTTGTGGTGACTTATTTTATTATATCTTGATATTGGTAAACTGGTTTGATGTGATTTTTGTATGGATAAGCATGGTATTAGTATAAATATTCTTACAAACTTTCAACAAAATCCACTTTGTATTTTGGGAGAAATTGCACTGTTTTGACAATGTTTTTAATATGGTAGCTTGGTTGTGGTATACATTTGAAAATAGAACAATTTATTTACAACTTGGTTGATACATAGGTATTGGGTTGCATGAGGACATGTAACATATTCAGTTTGGGGGATATGTGTTGATGTTTGAGGAAAATTGGAGAAGCTTGAACTTTAAATATTCAATCAATCAATTTTGACACATATGTATCTCATAAATAAACCACATATGAATATATAATCCACATGTGAATTTCATAAATATATCGAACAAATAAACACATCAGACACATGTAATATCACAAATATATCATCCACATAAATAATCTTCATAAATAAACCATATAAATTAGTCAACCATGATGATCAAGATATACCCTAGGAAAATCCTCCAAAGAGGGAGGATGAATAATACAACAATTCTTTTAGTATGATAGATATAATTTGTAGAGAATTGTTTAAAACAAATAAGCAGATCTCCCGATAAGAGATATCACCATAGTAGTAGAGAAGATTGATCCAATGTAACCCTGCAAAATCAATTGTATGCAACTATATTGAATTTTCCATATCCCTAGCATATCAATAACAAGCCAAAAACTCTACCATGCAAAAGGTATCCAATAGGAGGCTTAATAAACATACTGAGAGAACCACATAGTGCATTCAAAAGGACAATCTAACTATAAATCCGTCCATGCAAACATTAACACCCTTCCTTTGCTCAATTAGATTTAATTAAATGTTCATTACCTTGAAATGAAAGTGAAATGACTTGAATTTAATCTTAACTGACTTTAACTGAATGTTAACCATATTGAATTGAAAGTTAATGTACTTGAACTAAATGTTAACTGACTTGAACTAACTTGAACTGAATGTGAACTTATTGAACTCAATCTTTAACTGACTGTCGATCACTTAGTTAACAAGCTAACTTAAGTGTCATTAATGCTTCACTCTTAGTTTAATCCATGCATGATTTCTATTATTAACTTTTGCATGGATCTCTTTAGTTAATTGATGCATGTTGATTGATGAACATTAAGCTCTTCTTTGCTTAAATAACTACATTCATTCATAGTTCAATTCATTCTTTAACTAAGGCATTCATATTTATTGAAGCTTTGTAACTTGAGTTCACTTTGACATTGGCATGGGAAATTCAAATTCTCTTTCTCTATGCTTTATCTGAGTATCATTAAATAATTAACGCATGGCCCATATGTGTATTGTTTGTCCATCTTATCATATCATACTCAGAATAATTATTCCATACATACTAATGATCATATTGATTAGCCTAGGCCATATAGTCATATGCTAAAGTAATTCACTCTAGTGGTAGCTAAGCCCTAAAGGGGACTTATAGCACTCAGTGACCATGACTATAAATATATCACATTGTATTTCCACTTTACCAAGTAAATTTTTCCACGTCAATAAATGAGGATATTGGTAGGAGTTGATATTACTCACACATTTACACTATTGATATTAATCACAAGACTCAGCTTGGTATTACTCACAAGCTCATCTCCATAACTGGAGGTCCATCTCATAGGGTACCTTCTATGAGAATACTTAAATTGATATTACTCATAAGTATTTGACTTGATACAAACCACAAGTAAACAGTACATACATCACCACCTCAACCATATGAGGATACATAGGGATTGATATGACTCATAGGTCCGACTTGATATTACTCACAAGTCTAGATAATGACTCATAATGTTGTGCAAAAAACACTCCCTCTCAATGAGGGAGACATTCTCTACTATACCAAGAATTCCCTGCAATACCAAGATTTTCTCAGAAGTATCTATACTTCCTCACTAATAGTGGTTTGTACACTGTTTTTTCAATATTCTCATTAGTATCTATGTACTAAAATTTTATTTACATGACCATGAATCCGATGAAGTGATACTTCATCTAATATGTTCTATCATAACATATAAGGTTTTTTGGAAAGATTAACTATTAACACCTAATAATTGTAAGCTCAAGTAATTCACCCTAGTAGGTATATTTCCAAGCTACACTACTCCTTAGTAGGTAGTACTATCCGCAATAAATTTTTCTCAGTACTAGATGAAACATACTTTGCTTCTATAATACTAGCCACAATACATTTAGCTTTTGTATTACTAACTGCATTGCTTATATAAGGCTAAAACAACATGTGGAAAGCACAACAGGTCTACCATGTATAAAATACAATAAATAACCTATTCTAATGTACCTTCAAGGTACATAAACATTTTCTTAGCAATAGGCATAAAATACAACAGTTCTGCTAGGTACATTAAGACACCAACCAGCTACTTATACATAGTATCATCATTTGGATCTGATCCAGAATGTAGTTTCTCTAAACTAGAAACTACAGATTTCATTTCCATTATATACAACACATTAAATGTGTAATTAACATGCAGAAAGAAAATCTTATATTTTCTTTCAATTTTCAACATTTGTTGACTTCAATAATCTTCTACCATCTGAAGAAGTTCCTAGTCATCTTGCCATTTTTTATGATGTTCTAGTTCAAGGCCCAATCTCTTTCATAGTGTTTTCATATCACAGTGCCCCTCATAACCAACTGTATGGATATCTAACATCTCTAAGAGGTTTATCTGTTCTGTGACAGTTCAGACTATAACTCTTCTAGAGTATCCAATAGTCTCCAAGACTTTGACCATGTTTCTTGAGTATCACAACTCTTGGATTCCTAAGGTATGCATCATAACTAACTATTTTGGATATTTTTAACTATTGATTCATGTGAAGATAATTCAATACTCCCTCTTTAACTATAGGAGTCCTTTATACTATACCAAGACTGTTCTGGACATAGGCTTAGTAAATATGCTGGAAATTCTGCTCATTCATGGATATGTGCAATAGTTATACAACTCCTTTATGCACCATATCTTAGATATAACTAAATAGGAACTTTGTAAAGTTTAATTTCTTTAAAACATTCTCTACCTGAGCAACATATTTGATGTGATCTTTCCCGATCACTATACTAGTCATAATCCATTTATCTACGAGACTTACTTTCATTGACGGTGACATTTTTGAATCCACATACTCTTGTACCAAGTAGGTAACACAACAAATGATTTGTTGTACATGTCTATGGATTGACTATAAAGAATATAACTAATCCTAGAACATCTATGAGATCCTATAAATATGAACAAGAATCATATTTATATTTATGTCTGTGTACATGGATTTACATTCCATTGTTCTACAATTCTTTTAGGAATTCTACTGAACGTTTTCTCAACTGAAGAAAATATCATCTAATGACTATTACACCTCTAAAATTAAGAATCGTCCAAGATTCTTACATATACATTCCTTCTGAATATGAGTACCATACAAGGTTTATACATAGAAGGAGGTAAATTGAACGAGTTCCACTAGTTTTTTCAGGATCTAGTAAATATAGCTTCTCCCTTTCAACATCTAGGATGTGAGAATCATAAATTTGAGCCTCCATCATGGAGACTCATACTCATATATATCTAACACATATATGAATACAATTAAGATAAATACATTACCTTCATGATTCTTTAAATTTATCTGAATAGAATTAGGGATTCTATTCCGTATTCTTCCTAAGAAACATATGAACCTCCCGATCTACTCAATTTCAAGATCAACCATTAGAATGACTCCATGTAATTTTATTATTTTAATTTAGGGAATATGTTTTTACCTAATTATATCAGCCACATGTAAATCTCACAAATATATCAGTTACATAAATCATCTTCATAAATAGTCCATATAAATCAATCAACCATCAAAGACAAGATATTCCATGGGAAAAGCCTCCAAACACGGAGGATGAAAAACCCAACAATTCTTTTAGTATGATAGATTAATTTGTAGAGAATGTCTTACAACACATAAGAATATTTCCCGATAAGAGATATCACCACAGTAGTAGGGAAGCGAGATCTAATGTAACCTTGCAAAAACAATTGTATGCAACTATATTGAACTTGTCATATGCCTAGCATATTAATAACAAGACAAAAACCATAGAATGTAGAAGGTAGCTCATAGGAGGTTCAATAAACATACTGAGAGCACCACATAGTGCATTCATGAGGAGGAGCTAAATATAAATCCCTCCATGCAAACATTAGTGCCCTTTCTTTCCTCAATTAGATTTAATTGAATGTTCATTGTCTTGAATTGAAAGTGAACTAACTTGAACTGAATGTTAACTGACTTGAACTGAATGTTAACTTACATGAACTGAATGTTAACTGACTTGAACTAAAAGTTAACTTACTTGAATTGAATGTTAATTTAATTGAAATGAATGTAAATTGAATTGAACTGAATGTCAACTTATTGAACTCAATATTTAACTGACTATTGATCACTTAGTTAATAGGCTAACTTAAGTGTCTTCATTTCTTCACTCTTAGTGCCATCAATGCACAGTTTCTATTATTAAATTTTGCATGGATATATTTAGTTAATTGATGCATGTTGATAGATGAAGATTAATCTCTTCTTTACCTAAATAATTACATTCATTAATAGTTCAACTGATTCTTTGACTAAGGAATTGATTTAGGGATTCATATTTTACTAAATATTTATAACTTGATTTCACTCAGACATTTGCATGGGAAAGTCAAATTCTCTTTCTCTATGCTTTATTTCATTATCATTAAATACTTAATGCATGTTCCATATGTATATTACTTATGAATATTATCATATCATACTCAGAAGAATTATTCCATACATATTGATGATCATACATATTAGCCAAGTCCATATAGTCATATGCTAAAGTAATCACTCTAGGGGTAGTTAATCCCTAAAGGAGAATTATAGCACTCAGTGACCATGACTAGCAATATACCACATAGTATTTCCACTTTACCAAGTAAAGTTTTCCACCACAATAAATGAGGAGATTGGTAGGACTTGATATTACTAAGAAGGCTACAGTCTTGATATTACTCACAAGACTTAGCTTCATATTAGTCACAAGTTCATCTCCATAACTAGAGATCCATCTCATAGGGTACCTTCTATGATAATACTTGACTTGGTATTACTCACAAGTCTTTGACTTGATACGAACCAAAATTCAACAATACATGCATCACCACCTCAACCATATGAGGACACATAGGACTTGATATGATTCATAAGGATGGAGAACGACTCCTAATGTTGTACAAACAAGACGATCTTGGGTCATGGATTTGTCGTATTTTTACATCCTCTTTTCCCTACTTTTAATCCCTTATCACCATTTAGTTTTTTCTATTGGATAAATAATCTACCTTAGTACCTTAATGATCTACCTAGGAGACATAATCATTTTCCTTATGTTCTATGGTCTAACTTAGGTTATACTGATCAATACTGGTGAAATAGGTGATTCTGGCCCATTAATGACAGTTGAGGTTCCCTAGTTTAATTATTTTGACATTGTAGACTACTCCATTAATTGAAAACCACTTCCATCTTTGACTAGGGGTGATAGTGTGTGATTGTGGTTGTTTTGTGGTCTCCTTGGTCATTTATTTGGTTCCTAGGGACTCTCCCACTCACCCATGCACTCTCCCATTCTTTCCTTCCCTCATTTATGAACCATACATGCTTCTTACCTATTCAAACATGTTCACACATGGTTTCGTGACTGTTTGGTTAGGTTTGGGAGCCAATTGGTCAACCTAGGGGGGTTTAGGGGTCAAATCCTAGTTTGAAGCTTGTATGCAATCACATGGGCTCCAATTAATCACTAATTTTCCCCAATGTATTATAAATATGTACTATAACATCTACAATATGTATTTTAATAACATGATCAGTTATTAGCACCATTCTCATGTGCTATTCTAGCTATTTTCAGTCTCTTTTGTTGATCTCTTGCATATTTTATCAAAAAATTTGAGTGTGAATGTTTCTATAGCTGCTATATCTCACTAACAAGTAATTCTTGCATGGTAAAAAATCTATTTAGAGCTTCAAATAAATATAGAGAGGTTTGAATTGATGTTTAGGGCATATTTCCAGAAAATATGAGTGTTTGCATTGCAGGTTTTACAACATTTTTTTGTAAGAGGTTGCGCAAGAATAATGGAGAAAAATAAAGCATTGCATACTCCATTTAGTTATTTTGAATGGAATGCCAAGGTGGTCATCTAGTTGAGGTCGAATGGCCTCTACAGGGTCACCATGGGGACAGAACCCGAGCCAAATTCTATTGTGGAGAAAGATAAGTATTTTAATAGACTTGATGAAGCATTTGGTATGCTATGTCTGAAAACTTTGATGATATCCTATTTCATGTATAAATTATTTTCACACCCAATGAATTTTGTCTCAAGCTTGAGTCACTATTTGGGAAGACAGATGAAATGAGAGGCCATCAACTTGAGAATGAACTAATCTCCCTGATCCTAGCTCATTATGAGACCATTGAATACTTCTTTACCAAGTTTAAAGCACTAATAATTCAGCTGAAATAGTGTGTCATATAGAATAAATAATATCATCTTATCTTTTCCATCCTTTCTAAGTTAGGTCCTGAGTATTTTGTATATGTTTCGACATTCCACTCAAGCAAGCTTACATCTAGAAATTGGAAGATGCCTGCACTAGAATATTTCATGGAGTCTTTGACTCATGAGAAGGAAAACATAATACAAATGGGTACCATCAAATCCAAAGAACAAGCCCTTGCTGATGGTGTACCAAATCAAGCCAAAGGAAAGAAGAAAGATTTGAAGCAAAAAGAGAAAGAGAAGAAGCAATCAAGTTCATAAAGCTCCAGTTATACTAATGGGAGTTCGAGATCCAAGAGGAGAATCAAGATAGAGAGACCCACATGTGGTTATTTCAGAGGTTCACATATTGAAAGATATTTCTTTAGAAATAATATGTACATCATTACCAAACTCCTTGAGGAGAACAATATTGATCTTCTAGATTTTGCAAGAGGATGGGAGTGCAAGCAAGGAAGTGGTAAACCTGAGCATGCATTGAGTTCATGGGTAAAAATAAATTTCTGATGGATCTGTTTCTGATTTAACTTTTGATATACCATAATGTGAATCCTCCATCCATTCTTTGGAAAAAACCCCAGTCAGTTCACCAAAGCTTCCTCCCAAAACTAGTCATTTTTTGCTAGTTTCTTATAAGTCTTATGAAATCTCATTCCCAATCCAATCAGATATTTCCCATTATGGTTTTGAAGGATATATACAGGATGATATACATCCTATTACAGCCATTGAATCATTTCCCCAACCATTTCATGACCAAAATACCCAACAACCCTCAAGTTCACTAGTTGGAAATTCTGAAAATTGGCTAGCTTCTAATGCTATGTCTCTTGTATATGCTACTGTTATGTCTTGTATGTATTTCATTGGTTTGAAATCCATATCATTGGAATTAATGGGAGTGCTGTTACATATTTATGGACTTGATTTTACCACCCATGGTTCAAATATCAAGTCTCCAGACCCTCCAGGTTCACTCAATTGAAATTGTGATCTAGTTGCTCACTCTTTTCTCTCTATGGACCCATTCTCTCATGGAGACACCATAAATCTGATATTTTCTGCTGTATATGACATGTATTCTGATATTTTATATCCTCATGAGATTTCTTACAGAGTTATGAAGTTTCTTCATCAAATTGGGAAGAATATTCATGGTTTTATTCATGATATGGAAACTACACATGATGTAGGTTTTGTTGAATCTTTTGATGTTATTTGGGAAAGAGTTTGCATATATATATTTAACATGGTTGATTATTCTATTAGATCAGATTATTATGGAATAAAAATAAATTCTATGATTCACTCCATCATCAAATGATGACCATCAAAGGGCCTCTCCACATGATCTTTGTTTACAACACTTTGATGCATTGATGCACGATCTTGGAATCCACAACATATTCACAAAGTCCATCACCAAGAAGTTTTTCTTTCATCTCATTCAAGTGAAGAAGAGGAACTGTTGAATACCTTTTTGTCCATCTCTATCATTTCCATTTTTTAGGGGAGGTTTTGTCCCATGAGGTTTTCCTCCTTACCTCGGTTACATGGATTAATAAAATTTTGTTGTAAAAGGTGACTTGTGCCTTAGTTTCCAAGGCCTTAATAAATCATGTTGAATAAGTTGTACTAAGCTAGGATTAAGGAGGGGTGTTATACAAATAATCTACCTTAGCACCTTAATTATCTACCTAGGAGACATAATCATTTTCCTTGTGCTTATTCTCTATGGTCAAACTTAGGTTATACTGATCAATACTAGTCAAATAGGTGATTCCAGCTCATTAATGATAGTTGAGGAACTCTAGTTTAATCAGTATAACATTTTAGACTGGTGCATTAATTGAAAACCACTTCCATCTTTGACTAGGGGCACTATTTTGTGAATGTGGCTATTTTGTGGCCTCCTTGGTCATTTATTTGGCTCCTGGGGACTCTCCCACTCACCCATGCGCTCTCCCATGCTTCCCTTCCCTCATTTATAAACCAAGAATGCTTCTTACCTATTCACACATTTTCAAACATGGTTTCATGATTGTTTGGTTAGGATTGGGATCCTGTTTGTCAACCTATGGGGGGTTTAGGGGTCAAAGCTTGGCCTGAAACTTGTATGCATTCACATGGGCTCCAAGGGCTCATGAATTTTACCCAATGTAGTATAAATATGTACTATAACATCTAAAATATTTACATTAATAATATGATAAGTTATTAGTACCATTCACATGTGTTAATCCATCTATTTTCAGTCCCTTTTGTTGTTCTCTTGCATATTTTTCCAAATAATTTGAATGTGAATGTTGCTTTGGATCCTAGATCTCACTGAGAAACAATTCTCACATTTTCCCATAACCTTCCATTAACCCATTTTAATGCTTCTATGTTGGTTTTAGGATTAACGTATTTCCATTGCATTGATTTAGTATTTCATGTAAATTATGATTAAATATTGGAAAAATAAAAAAAAATTCATTTATCTTCGAAACATGGACAAGTTGGATGATTTTTTTAATGTCCCCAAAAATTTAAAATAAAAAAATAAATTATTAGGCTAAGTCAAAACTACCTATTTTGGACATTATTGAACTTATGGAATGTACCGTACTCTATTTGCATTGTTGTTTTGCCGTAATTTGTTCTTACGTTCTCACTTCTTACTTTCAGATATGATTATTACTGTGTTTACTTATGATGTCGTAAATCTGGTTACTACGCTATTCTTTTGGTTATACATTGTTGTGTATGTTAGTTACTTCAGTTATGTTCTTCATGGTTAATTTACATGTGTTTATTGTCGTAAGCATGTATCTGACTTATCTTGGTTAATGGATAAAAGGGGTGGAGTGGCGGGACTAGTTCTCCCATGTCACTACCTAAGAAGTAACAATCTCTACTTGACACGGCTATCTTACTTAGTTCTTGTTGAACTAATGCATTCTTATTTCGTTACTTACAGGAATATTGAACAACGGAAAACTTGTTACGGAGTGGTAATCATTTAGTCACCAGTACTCGTGCTTGCAGCTAGTGGCATTTTACTGGTTGTTATTATTGTTCTTTACTGAGTGGTGTTAGTGACAAGGTCACTAACCTACCTACTATTTATATTACATAGACTGGTTATCTCAGTGACACTTATTATTCGTGATGTAATTTATTATCAGCGACTCATATCCTAGCTTACTTTTATAATAAATTTATTAAATGCAATAACACATCTATTTTATTATTAGTAGGTGTATCGCTCTTTTGTTAAAAACAAACCTTGTCTTCTATAAATAAAAACATGCCATGGCATATTCCATATGCCATGGTCCTAGGCTTAATACCTAAAGTGTTAGTTAAGCATGGTCCTAAGTCTTAGAGACTAAGTATTCGACGCATAAGGTTCTAAGGATTATAACCTAAGGTATGTGATGCATGTGATATCTTATTCCTTGTAATAACTTGGGGTGGTGAAATAGCAACGTAAACCATAGGCTATACGAATATGGTCTAACGTGAATTTAATGGTGGCCAGCGTGGCGCCTTCAATGTGCCTTGGGAGAAGTGGCAGGAAAGCTTAGGGCTTGTCCCAAGCGCTAGTTTGGAATTTCAATTCAATGTGGCTTGCTCTCGGCTCCTGCTCTGCGTGAAGGGAGGGGACGGGGATGTCAATATAGGCAGGTAAGAATAATGTTTGGTTCCAGTTTTTTGTTGGCATCGTTATTATTTTGGACTAGATAGCCTTCATACTTCTCATGACTTGGATTTGGTTTGTTGCAGGGTTACAGAGGTGAATAAGGAGTGGGTCGAAACTCGTGGGAGAAACTATGGCAATTCCATCCTTCTTTGGAAAGCCCACTGTGAAAGTTCTTTCTGGTTTCCTCTTAAGGTATCGTGGCTGTGACTGGTGTCACTCTCACCGTGGGTTAGATTTCTTGGGTTTTGTTTTAAAGGATGCGTTTGGGTTTGGAGTTTGGAATGTTCCTTAGAGGCATGCTACATTGGAAATGCTACAACATCGAGGTTTTTTAAATTTTGGGTTTTGTTTTGCCTTTAGGACTGAACTTAAGGCACTCTATGTATCTAAGAGGCCTCGATAAATCTATGATAGGATTGTGTATTTTATTTAATTTTTGGTTTAAGTTATAAACAATGGTAGCACTGTTGCTTGCAATAGTGCAATGTTGGATGGCAACGACTATGTAAAATTGGTGATGGATTTATATAAAGAATTTATTTCTAAACTATATGTTGCGTTTGGTTTTTTATGGTTATTACTCTTGGACTATGTGTATTTGAATTCATGGTAAACGTTGATTTTTATAGCTGATTTAAGTGACAACATTATGCCTCAGGTCCTTGCCGTGAATGGTGTTGGCACTCACCATTGAGGCTACGATAGCGATTTAGATTTTACAGTTTTTTTTTATAATGCGTGAATGGAAATGTATTATGGACTGTCGGTGTAAACCTTGCGTTGGCAATGGAGACTGTTGGTTAAATTATAATATGGTTTTATATTAATTTAGAGCTGTTGATTCTTAGAATAAGAAGGTCGAGGCCATAGATTATAGCGGATAAGAAATCGGAGGGTCTTGCAACCTTTGTAATAAGAGTTGGTTATTATTTACAGCCTGCATACAAACTGTGTATAGCGTGGCTCTGTATAATGTAAAAAAAAACTTTACATGATTCAAATCTTGGTCGTTGTTTATGATGAGGGTTTATTATTTTATGGGTTGCGATTTGGGGCTTAAGTGCCCACAGGATTCGATCCTACAATCTCTTGTATGATTATGTGGTTTTATTTTATTACTGTGTAGGTAAATATATTGTAGTCTTATTATGGTAGCGCCTAGTTTCGAATAGCCATAGGGGTCAACACTGCGACCTCTTTATGTATATATAGTTGTTAAGTTATTGTTGTAATATGTTATGGTTACATTTTTTATTAGTAGATGTGGTTAATATGATGTTGGACCTTTTATTTTATTATGTCGCACGATTACTGTTATGTGTATTTTAGTACTTAGATGACTCGATTTGTTGTTTAAGTCATGGCTTTATATTGCTCATAATAATATTCTTGTTTGAACTTGGTAGATATAGATAGTATAGAGTATATGAATCGTGGGCCATTTAAATGGTATTAATGCTTGGAATGTTATAAATTTCATGATGATATTAGTTTTAATGGGAAATGATTTGGTTAATGGCATAGGTTTGATTATACAGACCTTGAAAGGTCTGAGATGGTACTTATCTTAGCTCTAGTATGTGATTTTTAAATGTTATGCTTAAATGTAATTATAATTTTGATGGATTAGAGTTATATTTCTATTTCATACCTGTTTATATATATATATATATATATACTAGGTTCTAATTAATAGATTTATTGTATTGTATAATTATATTTGGAACCTAAATTTGAACTGTTCTTTTTTAATTATAAGATGCCTCTGTTGACAACATGAAATCTGTTAGTAGATTGTATAGTCCAATGAATAGGTATGTACTTAATCTGAAAAGAATACTTAGTTTGAAGGAACACATAGTTTAAGCAACAAAGATAGAACATAAGTAAACTAAAAGTGCAAATCCCTTGATAATACTTAAACAAGAATTAGATTATAGAGATAAACTTAAATGAACAAAACCCTTAGATTCATCTAGAATAGAGAATAAACTTTAACTTTTCTTTTCTTTTCTAATCCACGTAAATTTTCTTTTCTTTTCTTTTCTGATCTGCATAAGACCTCTATATTAGATGACTGAATCACTTGGGAACTACCACGTTCCACCAAACCATGACCCGGAGCCATTCCTGGTTTTAAATATGGATCCCCCCGAGCTGGTTCCAACATGCAAGTAGCTTATAGCTCTTAAGGTGAGGCTGTCCTAGTTTTGTATATTAGGCCTCGATCATTTCTCCTGCTTCCTCTTAGGGAAATGTTCTCCAAGAACTCTCTCTTGAGAAATTAGTAGAAAAAATAATGACTCCAAAAATATAGATTAGGTCCCCAAACCTTTCCTTGGCTTGAGCCTTTATAAACAGACTTTTTAGTCAAAGGGGTAGATAAATCAAGAATCCTTGATTTCTTGATTTAACCCTTTTTATTTAATTTGGGGTATTTTTAATACTTTAGCTTAGGAACTTTTAACTAATTCCTAATTAGATTTTTGTAGGTATTATACTATTTATTATCTTTTAGTAATAAATAATAATGGATGGAGATTTTCCTTCTTTCTTACATTATTAATATTATTACTATATTTATACTTTTAATATGCCATATATAAAATACATAATATTATAAAATTTGTCTTTGGGAATCATATACTATGATCCCTAGACTTATGACACTTCTTCATTAAGGTCATTGGGTAGATTGTTATGTTTACTAGGATAGGAAACTCTAAACATCCTTGCATGTTGGATTCCCTCGTATAACATGGTATTTCTTCAGTACTTGTTGAGAATACAGGAATTCAAAATTTCATTTAATAACTTATAAATAAGTCTAATGAGATCAAGATTTTTCTCCAGTCATTTTCACTCGGGAATCATTAATTATTTTTAGTAACTCCTAGCACTTACCAGAGCCCATACTCAATGCTAAAAAACAAGGAGTTACAAACTTAGTGCAATTCCAGATCTCTTCACTCAACACTAATGCTAGGATGTACTTGTACGATACACCTAGGGATACAATGGCCAAGGATTCGATGTTCCAGAGCTTATGTTAAACATCAACATGGAAAGCTATAGGGATTATGCCCAACACTTCCAACTTATCTTTTCATGTGTTCCAGATATTTACGCTCAACACAATTATAAATACCCATGTGCTCCAGAGATTCTCGCTCAACACAATATTAATTACTCATGTGCTCCAGAGCTCCTCGCTCAACACAAAACATATCATCAATCATGTACTTCAGGGTCCACGCCCAACACAAACACGCATATATATATCATCAACCATTTTCTTACGCCCAGTATATAAAACAAATCATCATGTCCATATGAAATGGGGTCTTCGACCCAATATATCAAAATAAACCATCAAGATAACATCATAATCAATAGGATTATGCCTATAAGTGTTAGGTCCAAAATTCAGGATATTACATCCCTCCCCTTTTAGAACAACACCATCCCTGGTGTTTCTAGGGACTCAAAATGACATCATGAAACAAGGAGGGGTAAGCCTTTCTCATGGTGAATTCATTCTCCCAAGTAGCCTCGTCGGCTTCAAAGTTCTTCCATTACACTTTCAACTGGAATACAGTGCGCTTCCTGAGCTACACCTCTCTCTTGTCCAATATATGAATAGGTTCAGGAGAAAACTCCCCTTCAGGTTCCACCTGTAATAAGGACCAATCAACTACATGTTTAGTATCATAAACATATTTTTTTTTATAATGATGCATGGAAAACATTATGGACTCTTATGTGTGTGGGTAATGCTAGTTCATATGCCACTAGCCCTCTTTTGGCCAGTATTTGAAAAGGTCCACAAAACCTAGGTGCTAACTTACCGCATCTCCCCAAGCTCAACAAGATCCATTTTTCTTTTACTTTCAAGTAGACATGGTCTCCTATTCAAAAATATTTATCGTTTCTTTTCTGATCCATGTAACATTTATGGTGCTCTTGTGCTTCTTTGAGGTTCACCTGGACCTTGGTAACCAACTGTTCCAATTCCATTAATAAATCAGGACCTAACATGAGCTAATCCACCGGGCTATCCCAAGTAACCGGTGTTCTACACTTTCATCCATAGAGTAACTCAAAGGGACTCATCTTAGCAGAAGTCTGATAACCGTTGTTATACACAAACTCTACAAGATGCAGGTAGTCTTCCCACTTAGTGGGGTTGTTCATGACATACATCCTAAGCATGTCCTCAAAAAATTGTATTACTCTTTCTTTCTTCCCATTGGTCTATGGGTGATAGGAAGTACTAAATTTCAACTGCATCTCCAATCCGAAGAATAAATATCTCCAAAAGTTTTTGGTAAACTTTGTATCTCGATCCGATATGATTGCCTTGGGTACCCCGGGCAATCTAAATATCTCCTTCAAGAAGATATCGGCAATGTGTATTACCTTGTAGGTCAACTTCACTGGAATGAAGGGTGTTTATTTTGAAAAATTTTCAATGTTGGAATATATTTAACCCACTCACAACTTAGGATAAAATAATTAATCATTATTTGATTAATTATTAACCCACTAGCTTAATTAGTTGGCATCCACCTGCACCTTAAAGTCAATACATGCCATCTATATCCTACGAATGATTTATTTCCAATTCTGGGTTGATCTTGACCACATTTTGACCATCCACAATTAGTATACAGGACTTTACAGCAGATTCTACTTTATTCTGCTTTTTCTGCTTTTCCTGCTTTTCTATGGATAAGATAAAAGCTAGTCAACTAGGAAACTGGGAGCTTTCGTTTCCAACCCATCCTCCATTAGTTTTTCTCCATTTTCTAGGATTAGCATGTTTTTTCCATCTCCTTGAAAACTCACTCATTCTTTTTCCAACTCGTGAGGTCCTTGATAGATTTGGGAAGTGCTTTAGCCACCTATGGGGGTTTGCTATATTTTGGTAAGTCAGCCTTTTTGAGATTTATGAGGTGTTTCTATACAACTCAATTTTCCTATGAGGGATGTAATATTTATGTACACTATTATTCATCATTATTCAATGGAAGGATACACACCAATATTCATCTCTTCATTCATGTGATTCAGTCTCTTTTCTTCTCTGTATTTTTCCTGTGTATGCTTGTGAGAATTCTTAGTAGCAAGATCTATTTCCTATGCTTATTTTTAGAATCATTGCTCATAGCATTGATCTATTATTTCTACATTGTATCAGAGAATCAAGGTTGATCAATTTCTATAGAGTTGAGGAGCACATCCAGTCTCCTATCCCTCTCTGAAGAAGAGCGTGTCTAGCTTACAAGATTTTCTCCTACTTTGTTTTGCAGGTTACAGAGATTTTATTCTTGAGCACATCAATTCAGAAATATGGATTCTTCATCAGCTATAATTATTACTTCCTTCAACTACCATGAATGGAAATCCAAAATCTCCATTCTATTGCACAGTAGAGGATTATACAGAGTTACACTAGCTTTGGAGAATGAGCCCAATGCTGTGATTGAGAAAGCTAAGTGGCATAATAGGTTGGATGAAGCCTATGGATTGCTTTGCCTTTCTATTTCTCCTGATCTAATCTTTCATCTATATGGTTTTACCACTCCAAACCAAGTATGGACTCAATTGGAGTCTCTCTTTGGAGTTCAAGATGAGCTAAGAGCGCATCAATTGGAGATTGAGTTATTCTCACTGAGTCCAAGCAATTTTGAATCTCTTGAGGGTTTCTTCACCAATTTCAAGTCACTTTTTATAATTCTCAAGCAATGTGGGATTTATAAATCAGATGATCAATTAATCCTTTCCATTCTTTCAAAATTGGGTCGTGATTACTCAGTTTTTGTGTCTACTTTTCATGCTACTAGGCTTGTTGGTCCTAAGTGGAAAAAATGCAATCTTTAAATTATTTTCTTGATTCACTAACACAAGAGAAAGATAAATTTATCCATATGGGTTTCCTTAATTCTTCAAAGTGAAAGGATCATGCTCTCTTGTTTCAAGGGAGCAAGAAATTCAAATCAAAAGAGAAGCAAATTGTGAAGAAGCCAAAGTCAGAAATTGAAGATGAATATTCTTATGAAGATTTAATGAAGAAAATTAAGAAGAAAGGGAGCACATCCAAGTGTTCTTATTGAAGCAAGGGTTTCCATTCAGAGAAGAAGTGTTTCAAGAAGAATATGGATATCATGTCTCAGCTTATTGAGAAGCACAAGATCGAAGTTCTAGATGAACTAGAGAACCCTGCTGATTCCTCAGAACAATGTCATACTACACAAATCCAAGGTGATATAACTTATGCTTTGAGTGCCAGAGTTCTCTCCTTTTCTCATGTCTCTGATATGGATTTAATTTCTGATATATCAGAATCAGAAATATCAGATCCTTTCTTTGATGATCCTTCTCCCAGTCTACTAGATTCATCTTCCAAAAATTGTGATTTTTCACTAGATATTGACTTGTCTTTGAGAAACTCTTCCTCACAAGCTTGTATATCTGATTTAGAAGATTGTTTGCAGGCTGATATGGATGTCATGACACATATAATACCACCATCCATACCATCTACCATACCTCTGAATAATCCTAAGGCTATACAAATCCCAAGTTCACTAGTTAATTCCTCATTGGTCTCTTATGCAGTGATATTTATCTTACATGGTTTGAAGTCTTTCCTATCTTTTAGTGGTTGGTTATCCATGTCCTTAGATATATTTGGACTGATATTAAACATGTTTGGATATTTTCTAAACACTTATGGTTCATATCTTAATCCCATCCACCATTCATATTTTTACACCTATCAGTTTTCCCCAGTTGCTCATAATTTTCCTAGTCTAGCCCTATATCCTGATGGAGCCACTGAAGCCTTTGTCTTTGCTGTTCCATATACTAATTTTTCTGATATATCAGGGTTTTATCAGCCTCATATCACATATATATAGGTGCTATAGCACATTGGAATATTGAGATGTGATTCACCTCACAATTTTGTAGCTATTCAGGGAATTGGGTGTGAAATAAATTGTCTTAACTTTTGTACTCTTTGGGAAGGAGTATGCACATATCTCTTTTCCATTTCAGATTATGTTTGTAGATAAGAGTTTGACAGCAGAAAGAAGCATTCAGATAATTCTCCTACCTCATCAGATGATGAGATACAAAGAGTCTCTCCTCTTCCTTCTTGCAGGTTCTACACTCCAGCGCATGATCATGGAGTTCATGATTTCTTCAACAAGTCTTCCATCTAGAAGCAGTTCACTCATCTCATTCAAGTGAATATAAGGATATGTTGAAGACATATTATTTCAAAAAATTTGTGCCTTTTCCTTTCTTGAGGGAGGATTTTCCCCATAAGCCTCTTTCCTCACTTTTCTGGACATAATAATTGTTAAAGGGTGACCATAGCCTTGTTGCCGGGCCCTATATGCATCTATATGCATCTATATTTTTTGTCATACCATCATAAATTCAGAATTATAGGGGGTACTGGAATATATTAAACCCACTCACAACTTAGGATAAAATAATTAATCATTATTTGATTAATAATTCACCCACTAGCTTAATTAGTTGGCATCCACTTGCACCTTAAAGTCAATACAAGACATCTATATCCTAGGAATGATTTATTTCCAACTATGGGTTGATATTGAACACCTTTTGACCATCCAAAATTAGTATACAGGACTTTACAGTAGATTCTGCTTTATTCTCCTTTTTCTGCTTTTCCTGCTTTTCTATGGATAAGATAAAAGCTAGTCAACTAGGAAACTGGGAGCTTTTGTTTCCAACCCACCCTCCATTAGTTTTCCTCCATTTTCTATGATTAGCATGTTTTTTTCCATATCCTTGACAAATCACTCATGATTTTTCCAACTCATGAGGTCCTTGATATATTTGGGAAGTGCTTTAGCCACCTATGGGGGTTTGCTATATTTTGGTAAGTCAACCTTTCTTAGCTTTATGAGTTGTTTCCATAAAATTCAATTTTACTATGAGGGATGTACTATTCATGTACACTATTATTCATCATTATTCAATGGAAGGATACACACCCATATTCATCTTTTCATTCATGTGATTCGGTCTCTTTTCTTCTCTCTATTTTTCTTGTGTATGCTTGTGAGAATTATTAGTAGCAAGACCTATTTCATGTGCTTATTCTTAGCATCATTGCTCATAGCATTGATCTATTATTTCTACAATAAACTAATATAAAGATAGAATCATTTTGCTTCTTACTTTTCAGTAGATCGGTGATAAAATCCATACTAATGACCTCCCACTTCCATTCTGGAATGGGTCAAGGCTACAGCAATCCCGAAGGATGTTGATGCTCAACTTTGACCAACTGAAATTCTTGACATTTCCCGATAAACATCACAATATTGGCCTTTAAATTAGGCCAGAAAAATTGTCTTTTGATGGTAGAAATCATATTTTGATATCTCGGATGCCCCAAGTAGGGTGCCCGATGAAATTCTATGAGAATGCTGGACCTACTGTCCCCTCCTTTTGGAACATACTATCTCTCCTTGGACCATAGCAGTCACGATTCATCTACCTTGTACGCTTTTTGTTGTTGAAACAACCTGTCCTCTTGGACTTTATTAAGAATTTCTACATAGAAAGGGTAACCTCTGTTGGACGTTCTAATCCTCTCATGCAAATCTACATCAGTTTGACTTAAAGTCACCTCATATATCATATGAGTTTGTCGGTTCAAAGATTCAACAACCTTGTTCTCTTTTCCCTTAATATGCTTTAGCTCGAAATGGTACTCACGAAGGAAATCCAACCACCGGGCTTGCCTCGCATTCAGATCCTGTTGTTCGAATAAATAATTTAGACTCATATTATCTATCTTAAGAAGGAATTTCCTTCCCATGAGGTAGTTCCTCCACATCTTCAAAGCGTGGATGATGGGGTAGTTTTGATCATGCTTTTTTAACTTTCACGATTCATAACATATCGCATGATCATTCTGTAAGAGGACTCCTCCAAGTCCTTCCTTTCTTACATTCGTGCAAACAAAAAAATCCCCATCGAGAGCCACAACTCGTAGTATCGGTGCATTCATCAAAAGCTGCTAAAGATTTTGAAAACTTTCCTCGCACTTGGTTGTCCATAAGAACTTATTTTTTTTCTTTTGCAAAGTGGACATGGGACAAGGTATTCTCAAGAATTTCTCAATGAACTTTCGATAACATCCGGCTAATCCCAAAAAGGACCTAATGTCAATGACATTAGTATGGGTAGGCCAGTATTCTATGGCTCTAATATTTCTCGGGTCCACAGATATCCCTATGTTTGAGATAATGTTAACCAAGTACTATATCTATGGTTTGTAAAAATCACATTTACTAAACTTAGCGTAAAGCTGGTGTTCTCGTAACACTCATAGTACTATGCGAAGGTGTTCTTCGTGTTCCTCTTTACTCTTAGAGTAAAGTAGGATGTCGTCTATAAAGACCAAAACAAATTTATCTAGATACTTATTGAATATGTTGTTAATCATACACATGAATTTTGCGGGTGCATTGGTCAACTCAAACAAAATCACTACAAACTTGTAGTGCCCGTACCTTGTACAAAAGGAGGTTTTGTGAATATCCTCATCGTGAATCTATACCTAATGGTACCCGAATCATAGGTCAATATTTCAAAATATTTTGGCTCCTCCTACCTGATCGAACAAGTCATCGATCCTAGGGAGTGGGTATCAGTTCTTGATAGTCATTTTGTTAAGCTGGTGGTAATAGATGCACATCTGCATCGTTCCATCATTTTTCTTTACAAATAGTATCAGTGCCCCCCAAGGGGACACACTTGGTCGGATATACCATTTTTCTATCAACTCCTGCAATTGTAGTTTGAGTTCCACGAACTCTGGTGCACTCATGCAGTAAGGGGCTTTGGAAGCTGGAACTGATCCTGGTGTTAGTTCAATGGAAAGTCTAAGTATCGTTTCAAAGGTAATCCTGGGATTTATTCAGGAAACACGTCCTTGAATTCTACAAGAACAGGAAATTCCTCGATGCGTTGTTCTCTCTCAGAATCTATGTATCGGATGTTTATTGCAAACAATTTGCATCCTTTCCTAACACATTTATTTGCTTGTAAAGAAGATATTTTACTTACAGAAAATTTCTTTAGGATGCCCTAATTATTCACTTCATTTCCTTGGTTATCTATACACAATATTGACTTGTGTAAGTAATCGAGCATGACATAGTGTTGTTCCAACCAGTCCATGCCAATAAGTATGTCATACGATCCTAAGGGTAGGATGTTCATGTTTACTTTAATTGGAAAACCATTCAGGTTTACCTCGCAGTATTTAACTATTTATAAAACTTTTTGTTTCATACCTGTGGCTAAATGAACCAGCTAAGGTTTATCATGTTTTACTTTTCCCAGTTTGCATACATCAACAATTTTAGGTGAAACATAGCTCCAACTAGTGCTGGGGTCAATAAGTATTGAAATAGAAGTGTTCAAGATCTTACCTTCTATCTCAACCATGGTGGCTTGATGGTCTTCCTGTCGGCCATCCAAAAATACATAAATCTGTGGGGTTCCATCTATGTCCTCTATGGTTGGTTCTTCTTATAATTTTTACAAGACCCCATTGGTCTTGTTCTTACAATCTTGGGAATAATGAGGCCCGATGCACTTCCAACATTTTATCTGTATCAGGGTAGCATTGGCTCCCCCAGCTACTACTGCCTTGTTATCATTTGGAGCTGGTACATATGGTTTCATACCTGATTTGCTGAAGTTCTTGTTCACTGGAAAACTCTTGTTTTGTTTCCTGTATGGGGGTGGGTTAAACCCTGGTTTGCAGTTATTAGAGAATTTCTTATACTTGTCTCTATTTTTGTTCATGTTCTCTCTCCTTAGCTTTCCATGATCATAGCAGAGCCTAGCTTTGTGCAACATGGTGTCTAAGGTTTTAGGCATGTCGAACTCAATCCTTTCCCAAAAGTTGGGAGGAAGACATCCTAGAAATTGTTGGATTTTTACCTTTTCGTCCTTGGTGTATGGTACATAATGTAAAAGATCTAGGAATCTATTAATAAAATCATCCATAGTCATGGATCCCATACGTAGTTCATGAAACTCTTTCACTTTTCTGTCACAGAACCTTTCCGACATAAATTTTTATTGAAAGATTTTTCTAAAGTTAGTAGAGCGTCTTTCTCTTAGCTCATCTTTCTTGGTGTGTTTCAAATCTCTCCACCATCTTACTGCTTTTCCATTTAAATTATAGATGGCAAGCTGAGCCTTCATCTCCCTTGAGTTTTTATGAGCTTGGAAATATTTTTTCAAGCCCAACAACCATTCTTCAGCTTTCTCCCTCGTGTTTTCTTTGTGATGATCTCCTTCCAGAGCTTCATGGGTTTGTTCCTCTCTTTCTTCTTCTCTTGCATTGCTAGCTAGTTTATGGTAAGATTCCTTTTTGGATTGGTTTGTGGAATGAGTGGGTTTCCCCTATGGGATTCCTCCCATCATATTTCTCAATAATGCTTCATTAATGGCTTGTTTTTCCTTTCTCTCATTCAGACTATCTACTCTGAAACTTTTCAATTATGCTTGAAGTCTCTGTATGGTCTTCAAAATATCAAAATTCAGTTCCACCACCAATTCTACTTCCTGGGTGGGGGTGTTCATATTTCCTTGCCGGCTATCATCTTCTTCAGTGTTGATGATCTGAATTGTTCTACAAAAATTCCTGTATTTGCAAAAAAATTTAATAACAGGAAAATTTATGTTAGTTAACAATATTTAAAAACATACTTTATTTTCTTTACAACGAATTTTTGGTGTGCCCATTGGTATCTTATTGTTGAAAATGGGCTCTGATACCACTTGTAATGTCCCCAAAAATTGAAAAAGAAATTAAAATTTTTAGGCTTAGTCAAAACTAGCTATTCTAGACATTATTGAACTTGCGAAATGTATCGTACTCTATTTGTAGTGTTGTTTTGTCGTAAGTTGTTCTTACATTCTTCCTTCTTACTTTAAGATGTGATTATTACTATGCTTACTTATGATGTCGTAAAGTTGGTTACTATGCCATTCTTTTGGTTATACATTGATGTGTATGTTAGTTACTTTGGTTATCTTCTTCATGGTTAATTTACATGTTTTTATTGTCGTAAGCATGTATCTGAATTATCTTGGTAAATGGATAAAAGGGGTGGAGTGGCATGACAAGTTATACCATGTAACTACCTAAGAGGTAACATTATCTACTTGACACGATTGGCTTACTTAGTTCTGGTTGAACTAATGCACTCTTATTTCGTTACTTGCAGGTATACTGAACGATGGAAAATGTGTTACGGAGTGCTGATCATTTAGTCAATAGTACTTGTGCTTGCAGCTAGTGGCATTTTACTGGTTGTTATTATTGTTCTTTATAGACTGGTGTTAGTGACAAGGTCACTACCCTACCTATTATTTATATTACACATACTGGTTATCTTAGTGACACTTATTATTTGTGAAGTAATTTTTTATCAACTACTCATATCCTAGCTTACTTTTATTATAAATTTATTAAATTCAAAAACACATACTTGTATTTTATTCTTAACAGGTGTATCACTCTTTTGTTAAAAAAACCTTGTCTTTTATAAATAAAAACATGCCATGGCATATTCCATATGCCATGGTCCTAGGCTTAATACCTAAAGAGTTCGTTAAGCATGGTCCTAAGGCTTAGATGCATAAGGTTCTAAGGATTATAACCTAAGGTATGCGATGCATGTCATATATTATGCCTTGTAATAACTTGGGGTGGAGAAATAACAATGTAAACCATAGGCTATACGAATATGGTCTGGTATGCATTTAATGGTGGCTAGGGTGGCGCCTTCAATGCACCTTGGGAGAAGTGGAGGGAAATCTTAGGGCTTGTCCCAAGCGCTAGTTTGGCATTTTGACTCAATGTGGCTTGCTCTTGGCTCCTTCTCTAAGTGAAGGCTTGGGATGGGGATGTCAATACAGCCAGGTAAGAATAACATTGGGTTTCGGTTTTTCATTGGCATCGTTATTATTTTGTACTAGATAGACTTCATACTTCTCATGACTTGGATTTGGTTTGTTGCATATTTGCAGAGGTGAATAAGGAGCGGGTCGACACTCGTGGGAGAAACCATGGAAATTCCATCCTTCTTTGGTAAGCCCACTATGCAAGTCATTTCTAGTTTCCTCTTAAGGAATCGTGGATGTGACTGGCGTCACTCTCGCTGTGGGTTGGATTTATTTGGTTTCATTTTAAAGGATGCGTTTGGGTTTGGGGTTTTGACTGTGTCTTAGAGGCACACTATGTTGGAAATTCTACGACATTGGGGTTTTTTAAAGTTTGGGTTTCGTTTTGACTTCGGGCCTAAACTTAAAATATGTACAGGGTTTTATTTAAGGGACTCTATGTATCAAAGAGGCTTGGGTAAATCTATGACAGGCTTGTGCATTTTATTTAATGTTTGGTTTAAGTTGTAAACAATGGTAGCACCATTGCTTGCAATGGTGCGATGTTGGATGGTAGCGACTATGTAAACCTGGTGATGGATTTATATAAATATTGTATTTATAAACTATATGTTGCATTTTATTTTCTAGGGTTATTACTCCTCGACTGTGAGTACTTTCATTCATGGTAAGCGTTGATTTTTATAGCTGATTTAAGCGACAACGTTATGGCTTGGGTCCTCGCTGTGAATGGCGTTGGCACTCACCATTGAGGCTGCGATAGCGAAGTCGATTTAGATTTTACAGCTTGTTTTTATAATGTGTAAATGGAAATGTATTATGGATTGTGGGTGTAAACACTGCGTTGGCAATGGAGACTGTTGGTTAAATTGTAATAGGGTTTTATATTAATTTATAGCTGTTGATTCTTATAATAAGAAGGCCAAGGCCATAGATTATAGTGGATAATAAATTGGAGGGTTGTACAACCTCTGTAATAAGAGTCATTTATTATTTACAGCCCGCATACAAACTGTGTATAGTGTGGCTCTGTATAATGTAAAAAAAGACTCTATAGGATTCAAATCCCGGTTGTTGTTTATGATGAGGGTTTATTATTTTATGGGTTGTGATTTGGGGCTTAAGTGCCCACATGATTTGATCCTGCAATCTCTTGAATGATTATGCGGTTTTATTTTATTACTATGTAGGTAAATATATCATGGTTTTATTATGGTATGCGTCTAGTTTCGAATACCCATAAGGGTCAAAACTGTGACCTCTCTATATATATAGTTGTTAAGTTATTGTTTTAATATGTTATGGTTACGTTTTTTATTATTAGCTGTGGTTAATATGATGTTGGAACTTTTGTTTTATAATGTCACACGATTACTGTTATGTGTATTTTAGTACTTAGATGATTCGATTCGTTGTTTAAGACGTGGCTTTACATTGTTGATAATAATATTCTTGTTTAAACTTGGAAGATATAGATAGTATAGAGTATATAAATCGTGGGCCATTTATATGGTCTTGATCCTTAGAATTCTATAAAGTTCATGATGATATTAGTTTTAATGGGAAATGATTTGATTAATGGCATAGGTTTTTTATATAGACCTTGAAAGGTATGAGTTGGTACTTATCTTAGATCTAGTATGTGATGTTTAAATGTTATTCTTAGATGTTATTATAATTTTGATGGATTAGACTTATATTTCTATTTCATACCTGTTAATATATATATATATATATATATATATATATATATATATATATATATATATATATCTTACTAGGTCCTATTTAATAGATTTACTGTATTGTATCGTTATATTTGGAACCTATATCTGAACTTGTCTTTTTTAATTATAAGATGCCTCTACTGACAACATTAAATCTGTCAGTAGAGTGTATAGGCCAATGAACAACTATGTACTTAATCTGAAAATAATACTTAGTTTGTAGGAACACAGAGTTTAAGCGACAAAGATAGAACATAAGTAAACTGAAATTGCAAAGCCCTTGATAATACTTAAATAGGAATTGGATTACAGAGATAAACTTATATGAACAAAACCCTTAGATACATCTAGCATAGAGAATAAATTTTATCCTAGGGTTTGTAATTTAGAATGTAAACCCTTAAAGGAATTTTGAGAGGGAAAAAAAAACATCTAGGGTTAGAACATCTAATATAAACCCTGGCATAATATATCCATCACTTTAATCTAGGAAATGAAATAGGCAGTCCAGAACCTCATACCTAAAAATTGAAGCTCCTTTAATGGCTGAAACCTGCACACTCAAATAAACAACATTAACAATTCATAGGAAGATCTGACCTTTGTATTAGATGACTGAATCACTTGGGAACTACCACGTTCCACCCAACCATGACCTGGAACCGTTCCTGGTTTTAAATCTGCATCCCCCTAAGCTAGTTCCAACATGCAAGTAGCTTAGAGCTCCTAAGGTGAGGCTATCCTAGTTTTGTATATCAGGTCTGGATAAGTTCTCCTTCTTCCTCTTAGGGAAATGTTCTCGAAGAACCCTCTCTTAAGAAATTAGCAGGAAGAATAATTACTCCAAAAAGATAAATAAGGTCCCCAAGCCTTTCCTTGGCTTGAGCCTTTATAGACATACTTTTCAGTCAAAGGGGTAGTTAAATTAAGAATCCTTGATTTCTTGATTTAACCCTTTTTATTTAATTTAGGGTATTTTTAATACTTTGACTTAGGAACTTTTAACTATCTCCTAATTAGACTTTTGTAGGTATTATACTATTTATTATCTTTTATTAATAAATAATAATGGATGGATCTTTTCCTTCTTTCTTACATTATTAATATAATTACTATATTTATTCTTTATACATACCATTTATAAAATATATAATATTATAACATTTGTTAATATTTGTCTTTGGGCATCATATACTATGATCCCTAGAATTATGACACTTCTTCATTAAGGTCATTGGGTAGATCGTGAGGTTTACTAAGCTATGCAACTCTAAACATCCTTGCATGTTGGATTCCCTCATATAACATGGTAGTTCTTCAATACTTGATGAGAATACAAGAATTCAAAATTTCATTTAATCACTTATAAATAAGTCTGATGAGATCAATATTTTTCTCTATTCGTTTTCACTTGGGAATCCTTAATTCTTTTCAGTAACTCCTAGCACTTAACAGATCCCATACTCAATGCTAAAAAATAGGGAGTTACAAACTTAGTGCAATTCCAGAGCTCTTCGCTCAACATAATATGAGGATGTACTTGTACGATACACCTAGAGATACAATGGAAAAGGATCCGATTTTCTAGAGATTATGCTCAACATCAACATGGAAAGCTCCATAGCTTATTCCCAACACTTCCAACTTATCTTTACATGTGTTCCAGAGCTTTACACTCAACACAATTATAAATAATCATGTGCTCCAGAGATTCTTGCTCGACACAATATTAATTGCTCATGTGCTCTAGAGCTCCTCGCTCAACACAAAACATCTCATCAATCATGTGCTTCAGGGTCCATGCCCAACACAAACAAGCATATATATATCATCAACCATTGGCTTATGCCCAGTATATAAAACAAATTATCATGTTCAAATTCATTGGGGTCTTCGACCCAATATATCAAAATAAACCATCAAGATAACATTATAATCAATACGCTCATGCCTATAAGTGTTAGGTCCAAAATTTGGGATATTACAATTTTGTAGAACTAGTTTCAGGCGAGTTATTGTTACTTCATGACAATTGTTGATACAGTGCTACTACAGAAGCTCCGTGAAGTGGGTACTTGATTTTTTTTATATGAAGCATTATTAAGTAAATATCAACATATACTAAAAATATCTCAATAAACCAGATCTTAGTTTTTGATGAATTGGTATTTTACTACTATTGAAACAGTTCTCTATGGATTTGTTCATCCATGAAAATCCCTCTTCAACAATAATTTTTTTTCATATATTTGGATAATTACCAATCATTTTGGATAAGGAGAGAATCTTAGAACCGTGGATAATATTAGTTTGATTGGTTTTGAGAATATTTTGTAAAATATTTGAGTTGATTTTTAGTTGCTAATTATTAGCAATTTGTTGTAACTTCATGAGAAACTTTTGGATCTACATTTATTCTTTTTTATTTATTTATGGAAAACTCATGTATAAATAAGAGCTCCTTATCCATTCCAACGGGAGGAATATTAGAAAAGCAAGTCCAATTTTTTTATGCAATAATAATTATTTTTATTTTTATCACTTTTGTAATGTAGATTGTAATTCTTTAATTATTTCTCTTTTGTTGATGTAGATTGTAGTTCTTTCACTTTCGTAATTTATAATTAGACTAAGTGCTTCTTCTTGTTTATCATAAAATGTATTTTATTTTGATTCATTTATTTTTGAAGATGTATTTTTAATCTGAGTTCATTATTTATGCAAGTGTGTTAGATTCATATATTAACATGGTTGCAACCATATTGTGCAAGTGTCACTGTGATTTAGGTTCTCGCAAGGGTGATTTATACAAGAGTGTTCAATCAACATGTGATGGTAAGGGGTCATAGCATATACTTGAATGGAGACTCCTCATGTTCTCCCTTCCAACTGTGAAGATTGATTTTCATCTTTTTTCTACAAGGGTGAATTAATTTAGTTTACTCCAAAGCATATTAGATTACCAATGCTAGAAGAGAAAATTATGGCATGCATAGACTTTGCATGATAACATTGAAATAAACAAGCTTTACCCTGGACTGATAATTTATGTTGTGAATTGATTATTTTAATAAGCAATTAATTCACCCAATAATTTGTATATAAAGTTGAGAATTGGCTAGGAGGATTGTCGTCCAAAAGTTAAAATGAAGGACGACCCTTGAGAAGATAAGTGAATTATTTTGTTTTACTTATACATTCTTTTTGGTTAAATTGAGAGACGATCATGTGCATGAATATATTTATATTGACATTCTAGAAAGAACTTGTACTATTTGTGTGAAATGCAGGTTATGGAAGACAAAAAACGTCAAAGACATCCAAAAGATATGTCAAAAGTTTAGAAGCTCTGAAAAAAATTAATGAGCCAGGATAATTGAAAATTGTCATTGTGCAATGACTAAAAGTCAAAGTAAAATTTACCAACACCAAGTAATGTGTTATTTTCATGGGGAGGGGGAGATGCAACATCCCTCCTTGCTCCTATTTTTATAAAACTGAATTATAAATGTAAATGTCTCCTAGAAAAGAGATGAAGGCCAATGCCTCTCCAAAATACTTTGTACGCATTATTATTTACTTCTTAAGCTGTAGTTTTGAATTTGTAGACTAAGGAGATTGAATGTTGTGACACAACTAAAATGAAGAGAAAGAGAATCCACTAGGGGGAGATGGTGAATGGTTAATAAGCCACGGGGATCTAAGTTATTGATGACAAGATTCATCTTGGCATGTTTGACACTAGAGAAAGAATAAATATTTCCCTTGAAATTCTAAGCTTTTAGGTGTCATCCTAAGTTGAAGTAATTCTTGAGTAGGCTAATTTACTTTTAGTCATCTAGTGAATAGTGGGCTCCTATGATCCTATTATTAGGTGAAAATCTATTTATTACTTAATTATAAGATTAAATTATTATTTTGATCATGGCATCAAATGTCGAAGAGGTAACCTTGGAACTCATAATATAAGCTAAGTTTCATTATTTTAACGGACTATATTCTATTCACCTTAATTGAGATATGGAAGAAATATTAATTTTTATGTAGAATATCATAATTATTTATATGTGTTAGTATATTATACATAAGTTTAAGAAATAATGGAAAAGGGGGGAGCCCTTTTAGTTGGGTGTAAACTCCTAGAGGGAACATGGAGTATCTAGGAGATTTTGCTGTTAGATCTCTCTTTTTTCCATGTATTATAATTTATGCAAAGGTAGGGTTGATATTCCCTTCCATAATGAGTGTAATCTATGTTGTTTCCACAAAGAAAGTTGAGTGGTCCCTCAAAAAGGGAACCAACTCTATAAATGGTTTTATGTTGTGTATATATGTTAAAAGAGGAGATTACAATTGCATTTAAGAGAGTTTGGTGTGGAGGAACGATGGGAGAAAATAAATATTTATTCCTATAAGTATGCTGCACTAAAAATTATATGTATAGAGGTCGATCTTAATTTGGGGGGGGGGGGGGGGACATTTTTATAGATATTGTGGAATCCTTAAGGTCGAGCCACATTTTCCCTGGTGAGTTGGTATGTGTTTAAGAGTTGGAGGTTCTCTATACTAATGGAATTACACCCTCTCACATGGGTGGTTTTCTCTATAATTCGAGCTTAAGATCATTTTTATTTTTTTTCTTTCATTTACACAGTCATAGCCTTTTAAAATTTCTTTTTATCATTTGTAGAAATACCGTAACTCCTTATTATTGATCTTACTGCTATCAAATTACAAGGAGGATATATTACAAGGGTTGTGCCTCTTTCATTATTTATCAATTTAGCCGCCAAATAAAGGGGTTGTTTTCTTTGGTGTTCTATACCGAGAGAAAGGAAGGTAGATAGAGAGAGAGATGCTATGAGTTCTCTAATAAGGAGAGACATTTTTGTGTGTTCTTTCATAAAAGTAAGAGTATTGTTGTGAGTTTTGTCATAAAGAGAGTGATTGTTGTGCATCCTCTCATAAAGAGAGCGATTGATGTGTTTTATTTCATAAACAAAAGAGTATTGTTATGTGTTATCCCATAAAGAGAGAGATTGTTGTGTGGTCTCTCATAAGGAAAGAGATCGTTGTGTGTTCTTTCATAAAAATAAGAGATCGTTGTGTGTCCTCTCATAAAGGAGACGTTGGATTTTGTGCAACTTCAAAAGTTATTCTTATTGTATTTTTATTACATTTTTTGTACTTCCTACAGGAGATCATACTAATGTAATCATTCATGTAAACCCTTGAAAGAATCAATGTAAACTATGGGGAGTTTTATATAAGAAAAGAACCAAAATAAAATAAATTTCTTTTTTTTTCTCCCCAAGGGAAGTCAACCCTAGTTAGTTATACAAGTCGGACATGTTAGGGTTAAATTTCAGTTTTGGAAAGTGTATAAATATAGAGCCTGGCAACTCATTTGGACACACAACCAAGAAACCAAGTTCACTATTCAAGGATAAGTTTGCTCCAACAATGAGATGCAATATTTTCCTAGTGTTTTCTATTAGAGAGAATTTCTTCTTTCTCTCTCTCTTCTTGTACTTTGTTCTCGAAATTGATCATCTCTATTCAAAGATTGTCGGGTTTTCTCCTGATTGGGTTTCATAGGATAAAATATTGTGTTCTTTGTTTCTATTATTTTTCTTTCTTCTAGAGATCATATTGTTCATTTGCAATAAATTTATACTACTATAATCTTGTAAAAATCTAACATGGTATTAGAGAAGCTCTAGAAGAATCCATTGTTAGGAACTAGGGATTGCAATTTGAATGATCTCCCTGATCATTTCTAGAGAAAAATAGACTTGGAAAGATTTCTCTATGGAAGGAACATATTTTGATCAAGGAACAATAAAATTCCAAGAACTTTCATTTTTTACTTGATTCTGGGGCTACAGTTACTTTGGGAATTAAGGTTTCAAGTATCGAGCTAATCAGTCGACATTGTTGGATCCACCTTAGCATCCCTTAAATCGCCTTGCTAGGATGCATCTATCTATGAGGTTAGTTTCACAAAATTGAAACTTTCATTTTTTAACTAGCCCCTGCTAAGGTTTCTAGTTCAGATCTGCAGGAAAGATAATTAGAATGAAGGTTGAATATCGTCTTGATGGAGCCTCCAATTTCATCTCTTGGAAGTCTAGAGTTATTATAATCTTGGAAGAAAATGACCTCTTAAATTTCCTCAATGAGAAGGACCCAAAATGAGAATATGAAGAGGACAAGTCTTAGTGGAGGAAAAATGATGCCCAAGCTAGGAGATTACTAGTGGACTTAGTCAAAGACCACTTGGTTCCTCAAATTTTTCAAAATAAGACAACTAGGAAGATGTTCAGAACCCAAAGGAGGATATTTGAAGACAGTAGCATCAATGTGACTCTCACATTGAGGAAACATCTATTGAACATGAAGATGGCCAAGTCTGAATCAATATCCTCATACTTCATGAGGATCACAGAACTCAGGGACAAGATCAGGTCCAGTGGAGAACATATTGAAGATAAGGAGTTTTTCATGAATACGCCAAATGGGCTTCCACCATATTGGGAATGTTTCATCCAAACCATCAATGGACACACCAAGTTTGTCATAACCCTGAATTTTCACAAAAAATTAAATTTTTTAATGTAACATCAAATGTCTAAAGTCACAGTTTTATAACTACTAGAAGCTAGCGGAAAAATGAAACAGTTAACAATATGTAGCGATTTACTTCAAACACATAAAAAATAATGCCACTTTAATTTTGATATGTTATGTATGTGCCCTGTATTCAATTGCTTCTAGCTGTACTAATAATTTTACTTTTTGGCAAGTAGGTGAAATCTATCTTTGAAAACTTGGGATTACTTAGCATTATGCTAACGCAGATGGACTGTTGGTTCTTACAGGTTCAACAGGTAAAAATCAATCAAGTAGAAGTTTAATTCATAAGGTATCAAGAAGTACTTCTCTTGCATGTTAATATGCTAGTAAAATAAACTGATTAGTCTAAGCAAGCTCTGATGAGGTAAAGTAATTGTCTTCTATTGTTTTTGTTTTTAAGACAGTATTCAAATTCAGATATAAAGATTGTTATCTTTATCATACTTAGCGAAACAAAAGATACTTACTGTACGTTTAGATCTCAATTTCTTCGTCATACATTTACTTCTATTTTAGCATGATTATATCACTAAAGTTATGTTTAAAAGTACTGTCTTTTATTCATGAAAGTACTCATATCAATCTTGAAAGTAAAGATTTCCATTAGAGTACATATTTCTATTTTGTCTTTTCTTACTAGCCATGGAATTTATTAACCTGTTGTTTGTATGTAAGTATGCTAAACATTAAGTTATAAACTTTAGTACTTTAACTATTGCTTTGCTGCTTGTACTATTGTAACTATATACAATACCCCTTATTTTATTATGTTCCAATATAATTGTTACTTGCATCATGTAGAAATCTTCTATCTAGAAATTTCCATGACATTGAAAATTTGGTTCTTATAACTAGATACATCGTCTTAAGATGGAATACTTCCTACCACCACTTTTATAATATTTGAATCATAGGTAAATACATTATCAATGTTGTTACTATAATTTGTAAACCTTGTGCATGGTTCACACCATAGAAAAATTACTATTATAATGTTGCCTCACTTATAATAAGTTGTAGATTATACTAACTACTATGGTAGATTTTACTACCTAGAACTTCTAATCTAAGGTCTATCTAAAGTGAAACATTATAACAGAGGTTCCTAAACTATGCTAGAACCAAATAAGCACAATTGAATTTGTAAATAATGATAAGATTCATTAGTATTGTCGTTGGCAAGTCGAGCATACAAAAAAATATTTGACACTATAATCAAGCCTCGTGATGGTTTATTTGGCATGGTTTTAACACCTTAGTCTATAGTCAAAAGATATATATTAGTTATTAGTTATTATAACTAACCTTAAACCATCGAACCATTGATTGCCAATAAGTAATATGTAAATATTCCAAAGTTCTTTTGCATGCAAACTATTATTCAGAAAGGTATAAACTATGGTCGACCTTGGGATTATACCAATAGCAAGGTCAATGTTATAAAATCATTGTTAACAATTAACATAAACCTAAATACCATCGTTTACATTGATATAGTTTATGTTTTCATTAACGAACATATATACACTCCATAGTCGTGTGCATAGTTTGTTTTGTTCATTGCAACAATAAATTGATTATTGGAATGTAGATTGACTATAGACAAGACCCTTGCATGGTTGAAAAGATTTGGAGGGAATGTGGTCTGCTCTTGCCCATGCATTGGCGACTTAAAAGGCTGGAAAACCCTATTCACCTGTCATTTTTACTCCGAGGGTTTCCCTAGCCTGTGGGATGCTCTGTGTACTTTTCTTTGACGGCCATGAGAGGTTGTTCCTCTGATGGCTTGCTCCGTGGCATGTGTTTGTTTCTATTGTAATCTCGTTACTCAGTTTATGTCATGAATCTTCGTGGTTGTGAACCTTACTGCACGAGTAGTTACTTGTTTGTGTGTTTGGATCTCGGCATGTCCATAGTTTTAGTTCTGTTCTTCTCGTGGCTTGTCACGGCTTTGTGAAGCTTAAGCTCGTTGTCATTGTCTTCACTCCAGGGTCGGCGTAGGGTTTTGGATACTCTGTGTAAATTTGTTGAAGCTAGTGACAGCTTCTTCATTGCTTGAATTCTCTTCTTCTGGAAGGTAAAGACAAACTCAATTCTTCATTACGAAAACTATTTTTTAAGTTATTTATATAGTTAGGGTTTAAGCTTTTAGACGTTGAGCATCAATCTAACATTCGGTATCATGCTATTTACAGGAACCCATGATAGCTTTGAGCTTCAGTAGAAAAGAAAAAAATGGCCGGCTTCAGTGGAATCATGGCCCAATCGGTAAGCCCTGATTTCAAATGTGGGTTATGCCCTACTTGCGATCGGAGGGTTAATGAAGGAAAACACAATGCTTGGGGGCCTATTTTGGTTTCTTCGTTAGTTAAGAAGTTTTAACATGTTGTTTTCCAGCTTTTACTTACAAACCCTTGCTCTTATGCTGGGTAATATGAGCCCTTAAGCCGTGATATGTATTTTTGTTAAGTTTTTATCCTTACGGCCCAACAATGTAATGCAATTGGTTTTATAAATAAATAATTTGTAAATATTGGAGCTCTGTCTCATGTTGTTAAGATTTTGTTAACCTGTAAATTATGTGTTTATTTTAAGAAAAATACTGTAAACAGTCCAAAGCATGAGTTGTAGTCTTCTTGTTAAGTTTGTTTACATAGTTATCAATATAAATGACTAAAAATTTAAATAGAGTAATTTATAAAATGGATAAATTATTTGTTAGGGTTTCGATCCTCTGGTTCTTCTTTCACAGGTTATAAGCCTATTTGTTAAATATAAAATAGTTCCTAAATACGTAATTCTTAGTTTTATTTTACTTGATGTTTATATTTACATTTATTTTAATTTACTATTCTGTAATTTAGAATTATTCAGAGCTCTGTAAAGAATAGAAGGTTAACTCTGTAACTCTCTTTATTTTTCATAAATGAAGGATTTATAAACATAACCCTAATCTGGTTTTTATTAAGTAATAGTTTAAGATTTAGTAAATAGTTTAAAAGATATATTGTGTGGTTAATAACTTGTTTATATACTTAGCTGTTATCTTCTATAAATTTTTATTTGTATCAGTATACTATTACTGTAACTCTAGTGTAGTTTACTATTTCTTTTCCTGCATTTTTGTTTAGTTATACTAAGTTAAATAGTAAATAAGAATAAACTATAAAACTACTTTTCATTGTACTCTAAACATTGAAATAAATTCTATTTTCATTTACATACAGATGCAAAACTCACATTTACTATTATCATTTCATTACAAATATTATTTCATTTACCTTAAACAAACTAACTGTGCTAGAGTACAGCCTGTAACCAGGTGTGGAAAAAAACAGCTTATAATTTAAATCCTTTATATTTCATTATTTTCCTAAATCATTTTCATTTCTATTAACAGTCTAATAAGAATACTAACTCAACAATTTGCAAACTCAAGTTTAATTGCATTCATGTAACATCTAAACCAAGAGATATTTAACTAAGACAATAAAATAAATAACATAGAACCTATTGAGGACAAGACGAAAACCGCTTTAGGAGACCGTTACCCCCCTACCAATCTCCTGGAGAGCGCTCAAACAATGCTTCCTAGAGACCCCAGATCTTGTTCTTGGTCTTCTTCGCTGAGGACTGGTGGAGAACGCAAATAGTAGAACCCTCTGTCATCTGACTAGTTCAATACCTCAGTAAAACACTCTGCTCTCAGCAGTATGATCTTCAGCTTAAAATCTACAACTAGATATATCAGCAGTTATCCCCTCAAACACTTTCCAGATTTCCCTTCCATTGAATTTATCTGAAGTACATTCATTCACCGTGAATGATCACTTCTCCAGAATGAGCAGCCTCATCTCTCTTCAATGGGAATTTTTATAAAGATGGCTAGGTCTTTTGGGTCAGCTTTCATTAATTGAGCCACATGCTCTGATTCTAATTTCTTGGGGAATCATGACAACAAATGTAGGGAGGTTTCCACCTGCAACAGTTGGAAGTGGTTTGAGGATGCTGCCACATGTCAGTTTTCTCTCCACCCAGTCTCCTCCACCAATTTGACCAGTAAACACTCTTTTAACAGATCTCCTCAGTTATTGTATCCTCCTTTATTTATTTATAAATAAAATATTCAAAATTTACATTAAATATCCTTGACCCCATTGGATCATCAATTACAACTTAGCATAAAATTTAACATATTGTTCCTTAAATAATATAAAATTGTTTTTGCAAAATTGGGGCATGTGACTTACACACCCCCTTAAATTATAACATCGTCCTCGATGTTATTTATTCCTCATCCTCGGAATTCCCCTGGAACAGAATTGGATATGCATCCCGCATATGACTTTTCAATTTCCAGGCGGCTTCCTCTGGACTAAGGTGCTTCCATTGCACCTTCACCTAACCAATGGTGCGGTTCCGAAGTGTGATCTCCCTCCACTGAAGGATACTATTTGTTTCCACCAAAAAATCTCCTTCTGGTTCCACTTGCACATCATTCCAGTTAACAACATGAGTAGCATCATGAACATATTTCTTTAATATAGAAATGTGAAAAACATTATGAACTCTTAAATTCAGTGGTAAGGCTAACTGAGAAGCTACCTATCTAGTCCTGGACGGTATTTCAAAAGGACCACAGTAACGAGGTGCTAGTTTTGCACAACTACCCAACCTCAGAGAGCTCCTTTTGGGTCTCACCTTAATGAACACATGTTCACCTAACTGAAACTCTTTTGGAGTTTTTTTAAGGTCTGGTTGACTTTTCTGTCGATCTTGCGCAATTTTCAGATTACCTTGCACCTGTTTTACAATTTCTTCCATTTCTTTCAATAATTCAAGACCTAAAACTAATATGTCCACCAGATTACTCCAAGAGATAGGAGTGTTACACTTCCTTCCATACAAGATTTTGAATGGACTAAATGTGGCTAAAGCTTGATAATTATTATTGTAAGCAAATTCTACCAGATGCAAATAATCCTTCCATTTACCTTGGCTGATTCTTTACATACATTCTTAGTAAATCTTCTAGTACTTGGTTTACTCTTTCAGTCTGTCCATCAGTTTGAGGATAGAATGAAGTACTAAAATTTAGTGTACTATTTAATCCTTTAAACAGAGATTTCCAAAAGTAGCTGTAAATTTAGGGTCTCTATCTGAGATTATCACTTTTGGTATCCCATGTAGTTGGAAAATTTGTTTTAAAAAGATATCAGCTATGTTTGCAGCTTTATACGTAGTTTTTACAGGTATAAAATGGGTTGCTTTACTTAATTTATCAACTACTACCATTATAGAATCATTTAAATTATGATTTTTAGGCAGTCCAGTAACAAAATAAAGACTAATTATCTCCCATTTTCAGCTAGGAATGGGCAATGGCTGAAGTAATCCAGCTGGGTGTTGATGTTCAATTTTTACTTGTTGACATTCAAAACACCTAGCGATATATTTTGCCAGTTCAGTATTCATGTTTGGCCAAAAATATTCTTTTCTTAACATAGTTATAGTCATCTGATAACCCAGCTGGCCTGAGTATGGAGTTCTATGGATTTCCTCTAAAATTAATAACTTAACTTTAGGTATATTAGGTACATACATTCTGTCTTTATACATTCAAAATCTTTTTTCATTCAAGCTGTACCCTTTACTTAAAATTTCTGTTGGATTTTCTTTCCTTTTTGCTTGTAATTTTTGGTAAATTTCATCTTGTTCTAACTCTGCTTTAAGCTGTTCAGCCTTGCATTTCTACTTAATGCATCAACAACTTTATTTTCTTTCCCATTAATGTGCTGAATTTCGAAATCATACTCACTTAGAAAATCTAGCCACCTAGCTTGTCCAGCATTTAGGTTAGGTTAATCTAACAGATATTTCAATCCTTTATTATCTATCATTAGAATAAATTTTCTTCGAATTAAATGATGATGCCACATCTTTAGAGCATGTATGACAACAGATAATTCCAAGTCATAAGTTGCATAATTATTTTCATGAATTTTTAATTTCCTGGACTCATAAGCAATAACATGCCCTTCTTGAGTCAATACTTCGCCTAAACCATCATTGCAGGTGTCAGTACACACTACAAAATCTTTATTTGGATCGGCTATTCTTAAAATAGGTGCGCTTGTTAAAAATATCCTCGCACTTTTGATTATAATCAAATTTCTTTCCCTTTTTCTCCAAGGAGGTTATTGGATTTGCGATTCTCGAACACCCTTCAATGAACCTCCGGTAATAACCGATAATTCCCATGAAGGATCGAACATCAGTTACGTCTTTGGGAATTGGCCAATCTTCAATCACCTTTATCTTTCCGGGATCCATTGAAATTCCTTCCTTAGTCGCCACATGACCTAAGTACTGGATTTTATCCTTAAAGAAGTCACATTTACTAAACCTTGCAAAGAGTTGATGATCTCGTAATTCTTGTTGATGTATTTGTAACTTCGGAATGTATTCATCTATGTATCTTATGTATTGTAACCCGATGTTTATTCCAGGATGTATCTATAATGTAATTGATTCATGTTTTCATGCCCCGATGTTTCGATCAGGAGGATCAATAATGTAAACAAGTCATGTCAAGTCATTGTGGGTAACCCTCCAATTGTCTAAGGGTTAAAGTCCCCGCAGTTCCGAGGCACTAGGGTTATTAGACTCTCTTAGTAGAGGTCGGACCTAGTAGGGATTTAGTCATGTCGAGATTAGTATAAATAGAGAGTTGGACTCTCTATTTAGTACACATCACAAACACACTCAAGTGTAGCGCATAGTTGAGGAAGGAGAAGACACTGGGGCTATATAAGAAGAAGGTTACTGCTGTCGAGAGATCACTTACTGTTTTGGGCTTTTACCATTTTGATGTTGATTCTATCTCTGAGGAATTTGCGAGGTTTTCTCCATTTATGGTTTCCTTGAGGAAAAACACTATCTTCATTGTCTCTTGTGTTTGATTGCTATACTTGTTATTCTCTCAGTTAAAGATCCTAATAATGCTAGCTTAATGTTGAAAAACTAACATGGTATTAGAGCTAACCTGAGAAGAAGACACTATGTAGTTGTGGAAACTAGGGATTCCTATTTTGTGGATCTCTCTCCATAGATTTTCAGCAAAAGTATGGTGGAATAACTCTCCTCCCTAGGACGCATCTTTCTATCGAAGCAGAATCCAATTCTGAGGTTTTTTAGTTTCGAACCTGACACTACTACCATAAATTAGGGCTTTTCATAGAAGAGGAATTTTTTAGTGAGCCTAGGCCTGGATTGATCTCCTCCCCAAAATCGAAGTTAGGGATAAATTTCAAGGCATTTGAGCAGACAGATCTTTGAAAAAGCAAAACCCTAATTTTCTCCTGATCCAATACTGCAGGATTTCAGCTCCAAATCCAAATCTAACATCTTAACCTGGTAAGATCTAAATCTTTTGTATTTCCATTTGAGGTTTGCAGTTTAAGATGTCTCATCATACCAAGCTTGATGAAAATCTTAAGGGAGCTGATAACTTCTGAGCCTGGAAGTTTAGGATCTCCCTGGTCCTAGAAGAGAATGAGTTAGACTCCTACATCCATGAGAAGGTTCCAGTTCCATATGGAGATGAGGATAGGCCTTACATAAGAAGAAAATGGTTATGGCAAAGAGGATCATTGTTGATTCTATCAAGGATCACCTTATCCCACAGGTGTCCTCTCTCAAGACACCTAAAGCTATGTTTGATGCCCTAACAAAATTGTTTGAAGGGAAGAACATAAACCGGAAGATGACTCTGAGGAATAAACTAAAGAATGTGAAGATTCAGAATGCAGAGACCATCCAGTCTTACTTCACAAGGGTTTCTCAGATCAAGGAACAATTAGAAGCTGTAGATGAACAAGTGGAGAATGCAGAAATTATGATGGCAACACTGAATGGCCTTCCTAGGTCATGGGATTCATTCATCCAAGGAATCTGTGCCAGAAATAAGTTAGGCAAATTCAGCAAACTATGGGAAGAATGTTCTCAAGAAGAAGCTCATATAGTAGCTCGAGAAGAGAAGATGGGAAGTGAAGATCAAGCTCTCACAGTTCACTCCAAGAAAGGCAGAAGAAGAGCTCATCACTCCAAAGGTAAGAATCGTCATCATAGAGATAATAGTAGAAAGGACCTATCTAAATTAATATGTTATACATGTGATGAAAGAGGACACTTTGCAAAATACTGTCCTAAGAACTAGGTTCACTCTCATAAGAAAAAGGGGAACAAGAGAATACATCATGCTCATGCTGCAGAGGATGATGAACCATCGAAGAAAAGAACCAGATATGAAAGTGAAGATTCTTCAAGCAAGGATGAATATGTTTTGATCTCCACTCTCATAGGTAACATTACTCATGGAAGTGATGATTGGATTCTGGACAATGGGGCTTCCAAACATATGAATGGATTCAAGGAATCCTTTGTGAGACTGTTAGAACATGAATCACCTCATAAGGTGAAGCTAGGAGATGACTACCAATATCCAATAAAAGGTAGTGGGGAGTCTTCCTATAAAATAGACTCTGGAAAGTCTCTAACAATGAAGGAAGTATTGTTTGTGCCAGGACTCAAGAAGAACCTCCTCTCCATATTTTCACTAGATGCAAAAGGAATGAGGGTTGCATTCATAGATGGTCAAGTCATCATGTGGCCAAGAGGAAAGGATATCGATGATGCGGTGGTGATTGGAGAACAAGAAGGAGGATTGTACAAATTAAAGGGCCATCTAGAACAAGCATTGGTCCATGACAAAGTAGAGCCAAGTGAACTTTGGCATAGAATGCTTTCACATGTGCATTACAGAGCACTGCCAATTGCAAGCAAAGCTATTGAAGGACTTCCAAAATTCCAAGCAAAACATGATGGGGTCTGCAAAGGATGTGTGAAAGGAAAGAATACAAAGAAGACATTTCCTAGCAGTGAAAGCAAAGCCAAACAAATCCTAGAAATCATCCACTCCGATGTATGTGGTCCTATGTCATCAAGCTCACTAAGCGGGTATCCATATTATGTTTCTTTTATTGATGTTTTTCCTAGGAAGACATGGGTTTACTTCATGAAGAACAAAGACGAAGTATTCAACAAATTCAAGGAATTCAAAGCCTTGATCGAGAACCACACTAAAAGAAGATCAAGACTTTTTGATCAGATAATGGCAGAGAATTCATTTCGAATGAATTCAAAGAGATATGCAAAGAATCAGGGATTAAAAGGGAGTTGTCCACTCCTTATAATCCACAACAGAATGGGATTGTAGAACAGAAGAACAGAACTATCATGGAAGCAGCAAGAGCTATGCTTCATGATCAAGATCTTCCTATGCATCTTTGGGCTGAAGCTGCCAGAACAGCGGTGTATGTACAGAACCATACTCCACATAGAGTACTCAAGAACAAGACTCCTGAAGAGGTCTTCTCCGGAAAGAAACCAGAAGTCAGCCATCTCAGAATATTTGGTTGTCCTGTGTACATACACATTCCAAAAGAGAAGAGGACAAAATTAGATCCTTCAGGAAAGAAGGGTATATTTGTGGGATACTCTGAAAGCTCAAAGGCTTACAGAATATATTTTCCAAGATACAAGAAGATTGACATCAGCAGGGATGTGACATTTGATGAATACACGGCTTACAACAAATCCATAGCAAGACCTGCTGAAGAACCTGAAGAAGCAGAAGCACCGAAAATTCATGATACAACCATGAATGAAGAAACTCAATAAGAAGATCAAGATTTTGAAGAACCACAAAGACCTGTAGATCCACCTCTGGAGAAGAATCCTCATAATAGGAAACCTACTTGGGTACGTGAAACTATCCAAGGCATGGAAAGATATGGGGCTCCAGAAGAGAATCATAGAGAAGGAAAGAGGACCAAATCCTGCTCCAGTTATGTAGCTTTACTATGTGATTTCATTGATAAAGAACCTTCCAGTTATGAAGAAGCGACAAAACAGAAATAATGGAAGGATGCTATGATCGAAGAGTATCAATCGATCATGAAGAATGATGTTTGGGATGGTTTTCCAAGACCAGAAAGGAAGTCAGTTGTAACTTCCAAATGGATCTACAAGATCAAACATGCTGCAGACGGTAGCATTGAAAAATATAAGACGAGATTTGTGGCTCGGGATTTCTCTCAGAAAGAAGGAATAGATTATGAAGAAACCTTTGCACCTCTAGCCAGATACACTTCCATCATATCAGTACTTGCTCTGGCTACAATGATGAAATGGAAGATACACCAAATGGATGTCAAGACTACTTTCTTGAATGGTGTAGTGGAAGAGGAAGTGTATGTAGAACAACCACTTGGTTTTGAGACACATGAAAGGGAGTCTCATGTGTGCTTATTGAAGAAACCCCTGTATGGTTTGAAACAGGCACCCAGGACATGGTACGACAGAATTGACAGACTTCTATCCAGTTTGGGCTTTACCAAGAGTAAAGCAGATTCCAACCTTTACTACAAGGTTGAAGATGGCAACCCAGTGATGCTTCTACTATATGTAGATGATCTATATATGACAGGTATGGATGGGTTGATTGCTGATACAAAGAGAAAGCTTGCTACCGAGTTTGAAATGAAGGACTTGGGGATGATGCATTATTTTCTAGGTATGGAGGTGTGGCAGAGCACGTATCAAATCTTCCTTGGACAAGGGAAGTATGTAGTAGAGATCATGAAGAGGTTTGGGATTATGGACTACAAGGCTATGGCCACACCTATGGAATCAAACCTGAAGTTATTGAACGATGCTTCATGAGAGTCGGTTGATGCTATTATGTACCATCAGATGATTGGGTCCTTGATGTACCTGATGAACACGAGACCAGATATTTGCTTTGTTGTGAACACCTTGAGCCAGTTCCTGATAGATCTGAGACATGTTCACTTGATTGCTGCAAAGCATATTCCGAGGTACCTGAAAGCTATAGTTGATTATGTGCTCAAGTACGATGAGAATCAAAAGATTAACCTAGAAGGTTATGTTGATTTAGATTGGGTAGGCAGTTCCATCAATAGGAAGAGCACTTCAGGGTGTTACTTCAGTATGGGATCAGGTGTGATCTCCTGGTTTAGTAGGAAGCAATCTTGTGTGGCACTAAATACAGTTGAAGCAGAGTATGGCATAGCTTGTTCAGCTAGTTGTGAGGTAGTATAGCTGAGGAAGCTACTGTCTGATTTATTTGATCTCCAATTGGATGCTACTTGTATACATTGTGACAACCAAAGTTGCATGAAGTTGATAGAGAATCCAGTGTTCCAGGACAAGTCGAAGCATATCAAGATCAAGTATCAATATATCAGGGATATGGTGCAGAGGGGAGTAGTGAAACTCCACTATGTTGCGACGGAGGAACATATAGCTAATGTATTGATGAAGCCATTGGCTAGACTAAAGTTCGAGTACTTCAGGGAGAAGCTTGGTGTTCTCTAGATCGAGGTTTCCTCCAAGAGAAAGTGATGAGACCCATAGCAATTCTGACATGGTGATAGGATTGGTTCCTTCCATGGTTAGATGTAAGGGCTAAGCCATTCCATCATGGTGAGAGGATTGGTTCCTTCCATGTCAGATATTAGTGCTGGCCATTCTGTCGAGCAGGATAGATGTAAGGGAAACTGCCATTCTAGGAATGGAGGTACCTAGTTAGTTACTAGGAAAACTTAGTCTAGGACTGAGAAACCATTCTGATGTGATAGAGGGATGTGTTCCCACTTGATCAGATGTAAGGGTTGAACCATTCTGTCATGGATAAAGTATTAGGTTCCTCCCATGTCAGATGTGAGTGTTGGCCATTCCAACAAGCAGGTCGGATGTAAGGGCAACTGCCATTCTCTAGGAGAATGGAGGCACCTGGTCTGTTACCAGGTAGCTCAGTCGAGGACTGGGGGACATTCTTATATGACTGTAGGATTGGTTCCTACAATATCAGATATGAGTGCAAGACCTTCCATCATTGTGGTAGGATGTGTTCCAGCCTAGATGGATGTAAGTGCAGAGCCCTTTCATCATTGTGGTAGGATGTGTTCCAGCCTGGATGGATGTAAGTGCAGAGCCCTTCCATCATTGTGGTAGGATGTGTTCCAGCCTGGATGGATGTAAGTGCAGAGCCCTTTCATCATGGTGTTAGGATGTGTTCTAGTCTGGATGAATGTAAGTGTAGAGCCCTTTCATCATTGTGGTAGGATGTGTTCCAAGCTAGATGAATGTAAGTACATAGATCTTCCATCATTGTGGTAGGATGTGTTCCATCCTGGATGGAAGTGCAAAGACCCTCCATCATTGTGGTAGGATGTGTTCCCACCTTGATGGATGTGAGTGTTGTGCCTTTTTGACGAGTAGGTCAGATATAAGTGTTGAAGAAGACCTACATGGAGGCTAGGCGTACAACCAACATGAAAAAGAGATGGCTCTGTAGAACTTACTGTGATGAGAAGAATCATGAGATAGCACCCATGATTATCCAGATCCAGTGATGATGATCTAGCAGTGATGATCCAGATCGAGTGATGATCTAGATCTAGTGATGATGATCCAGATCGAGTGATGATCCAGATCCAATGATGATGTCCAGTGATGATCCAGATCGAGTGACGATCCAGATCCAGTGATGATTAAAATTGAGTGATGATCCAGATCCGAAGACGAAGATGACTTAAAGACTAAGAAGACTTGAAGATGCAGATGATGAGAGAAGAAGACCAGTTCTCAAAATTGTGTCGAAAGAATACATTCCTAGTTAAGAGGGAGTGTTGATGTATTTGTAACTTCAGAATGTATTCATCTATGTATCTTATGTATTGTAACCCGATGTTTATTCTGGGATGTGTATATAATGTGATTGAGTCATGTTGTCATGCCCCAATGTTCCAATCGGGAGGTTCAATAATGTAAACAAGTCATTTCAAGTCATTGTGGGTAACCCTCTGATTGTCTAAGGGTTAAAGTCCCCGCAGTTCCGGGACACTAGGGTTATTAGACTCTCTTAGTAGAGGTCGAACCTAGTAGGGTTTTAGTCATGCCGGGATTAGTATAAATAGAGAGCTGGAATCTCTATTTAGTACACAACATAAACACACTCAAGTGTAGCGCATAGTTGGAAAAGGAGAAGACACTTGGGCTAAATAAGAAGAAGGTTACTGATGTCGGGAGATCACTTACTATTTTGGGATTTTACCATTTTGGTGCTGATTCTATCTCTGAGGAAGTTGCGGGATTTTCTCCATTTATGGTTTCATCAAGGAAAAAAAGTGTGTTCATTGTCTCTTGTGTTTGATTGTTGTACTTGTTATTCTCTCAGTTAAAGATCCTAATAATGCTAGTTTAATGTTCAAAAACTAACAACTCTTGCAATACAATTTTTAAATGTTCCTTATGTTCTTCTTCATATTTTGAATAGATTAAAATGTCATCGATAAACACAACCACAAATGTATCCAAATATTTAAGCATTACATTATTCATTAAACACATAAAAATAGTTGGGGCGTCAGTAAGCCCGAATGGCATGACGACAAACTCGTAATGGCCATATCGAGTCCTAAAAGCTGTCTTAATTCATCTTTAATCCTAACTTGGTGATATCCAGATCGCAAATCAGTTTTTGAAAACACTGTAGCTCCATGTAGTTGATCAAACAGATCATCTATGCAAGGCAACGGGTATCTATTTTTAATAGTCATCTTGTTCAACTGACGGTAATCTATGCAAATTCGTAGAGTTTTGTCCTTTTTCTTAACGAAGATAACAGGTTCCCCCAAGAGAGACACACCGGGTCGAATATACTTTTTGTCAATAAGTTCTTTTAATTGTGATTTAAGTTCATTAAGTTCAACTATGTTCAGCTGATAAGGGGCCTTTGAGCTGGGTACTGCACCAGGTACCAGCTCAATGGTAAAATCTAGTTCGCTTTTCAGAGGAAGTCCCGGAATTTCTTTTGAAAATACATCTGCATACTCTTTTAAAGCTTGTATATCCTCCAATTTTAATTTATCTGTATTATTTAGATTTTTCTCATTAGTTACTGTTACTGCATAAGCCTTACAACCTTTCCTAACATCTCTCTTAAGCTGTAGAGCAGAAGTCTGCCTTATAGTTGTTTTTCTAGGGATTCCCTTTACACTTATTGGTTTTCCATCTTTATTTATACCAGTAAAGGTTTTATCATAACAGTTTAAGATCACCCTATGTTGCTCTAACCAATCCATACCAATTAGTATGTCATAAGAACCCAGAGGTAGTACATTAAGCTTTACAAAAGTTTCAAATTGATCCATAACTACTGCATAATTCTTTAAAAACTAGTTACCTTCCTCTTTGCACCAGTAGCTAACTGAACCAACCAAGAACTTACAAATTTTTCAACGGGCAGCTTACATTTTTCTACCAAATTAGGTGAAATATAACTTAAAATAGCTCTTGGATCAATTAAAATCGCTATGGGTGTTTCGTTTATCTTACCTTGTACTTCCACCATGGAATTTTGATAGTCTGCTTGTCGATTCTCCAAGGTTGCATTGATCCTGGGCATAGTCCTTGCTAAATCTCCAACAGTCATCTCCTCCTGTATTGTATGGATATTACTGACAGTCTTTTTCTGATTAGGACAAACTAAGGAATAATGTGGGCCATTACACTCCTAATAATTTATGGTTTCTTTTCGTTCAAATTTTTTCGTGTAATTACCATGATTATTAGCAGACTCTTTACTCCTTTTATTGTTCTGGTTGTTTGGTGAATTATTCTTATTCCCTTGGAAATTCTTATTAGAAAATTTTCTTGCCTTATTATTTTTGGAATTCTGATTGGGCACAAACTCTTTCATTTTTTTGTTAGAATAATCAACCCATAGTTTACCCACTTAGACATTAATTCATTTATTTTTGTCTTATTTTCCTAGTTCATGTGTCCCACCTTGTGCAAGTTGCTATTTGCCTATCCATAGAGGTCAAACTTGTCATATTTGACTCATGCAGCGCTTGGAAAAGCCTTAGGAATCAAATCTGCTTTATTCCTGGCCTCCTAGGCACCTATCTACTTTTTCTGCTTTATTGCCTGCTTTTTCAGTGTTTTAAGGCACATAGGAAAGCTAGACTAGGTGAGGTGAACTAGTTTTTTGTCCTCTTCATCCTCCACTCTTTTCTCCATGAAAAAGCATGTATGACCTGCCATTTCATCACTCATTATCTTTCCCATGCACCCTTTCCAATTCGTGAGCTCCATGACAGATTTGGGATCAACTTTTTACACCTATGGGGGATTTGCTTATTTTTGGTAAGCCTGCTTTATGCTAGATTGGGATGCTTCCTCATGCATTCGATTTCCTGATGTATTCTATTTATTCAGAAACCTATGTTATTACAGGGTTGGCTATTGTACACTTACATAATACAGTTTAGTGTTACAACTCCATTTTCAGTCTCTTTTGTGAGTGATTTTGCATGATCAATTGATAATTGTTGTGAGTAAAACTAATCTATTGCTGGCCTTAATTTAAACATGGTATCAGAGCCATTGTAGGTTGTTTCTCTCCTTCAAAAATTGTTTTGCAGGTTCGACATCAAAGACTGGGAGCCTTCTACTGACAGTCGGGACAGATTTTCTAGAGCTATGGATCAATCACAGAAAACTATCTTGACTCCTTTCAATTTATTTGGATGGAAAGCAGAGATGGAGATACTGTTGAGAGCGAAAGGCATCTACAGGGTGACTATGGTAAGAGAAGCAGAGCCCAATGCAGCTGCAGAGAAGATAAAATGGCACAACAGGAGGGATGAGGCTTATGGCCTCCTGTGCTTGAGTATTTCCAGAGACCTCCTTTTCCATCTCGATGGATTGACATCACCGAATGAAGTATGGGAGAATATTGCTGATATTTTTGGAAATACAGATGAGATGAGGGGACATCAAATCGAGAATGAGCTGATTTATCTGAGTCCGACAAGCTTTGAATCCCTGCAGCTATATTTCTCCAAGTTCAAAGCACTAGTTTTGCAGCTGAAACAGTGTGGTATTGAAAAGAAAGATGATCAGCTCATACTGGCCATCCTCTTGAAGCTGGGCCCTAATTATTCAGTGTTTGTTTCGACCTTCTATGCCACAAAACTGACAGCTCGAGCCTAGAAGATGTCTAGCCTTGCAGATTTCATGGAATCTCTCACACAAGAACAGGACAAGCTGGTGATGATGGGCACCATCAAACCATCCAAATATCAAGATTTGATTGCTAGAGATTCGAGGGTGGATTCAAAAAGCAAAAAAAAAGCTAAAAATACACCTGAGCAAAAGAGAGACACGAAACAGTCTCCGAAGGATCTACAAGGTCCCAAGAAGAATAACTAGAAGAAGAAGAACAAAGGTGAAATGAACAAGTGCGAATACTGCAATAAGGGAAATCACACTGAAAGCTCTTGTATGAAAAAGCAGATAGACATGCTGACCAATCTCCTGGAGAAGAATGGCATCTCCCTTCCAGAAAGCTCAAAGAAGAGAGAAGGAGGATCAAGTTCCGATGACAGAGAGAGAGTTCATGCTCTAGTTGCTGGCACATCAAGCTCACCCAGTTTTATCATAGATTCTGGAGCTTCAAGACACATGGTTTTGACGAAGGAGGCCTTCTGCTCACTGGATATGTCGAAAGGACCATCTATTGTACTGGGAGATGACTCTCTCACTGAATGTAAAGGAAAAGGAAGGATAGATCTTGATCATGGAAAGTTTAGCAATGTGTTGTATGTCCCTGGTCTCGCCTCCAACCTCCTGTCAGTGTACCAGATGACCCACACTGGGTCTCCTAAGAAGGTCATATTCCCCCCCGATGAAGTTGAGATCACAGAGATTTCAACTGGTAGAGTCATTGCAAAAGGAGTTGCGAATCATGCTCAAAACGTATGCATGTTCTCACACTTCCTACCTTACTCAAACCCCTCTGCTCTTCTCATTCATGCTAATGAAGCCAGCGAGCTGTGGCATGAGAGATTTGGCCACCTTAACTACAAATATCTTTTTGATCTTAGTGAAAAAGAGATGGTCATAAGGTTTCCCAAGATAAACTTTTCCTGCTCTTCTCATTCATGCTAATGAAGCCAGCGAGCTATGGCATGAGAGATTTGGCCACCTTAACTACAAATATATTTTTGATCTTAGTGAAAAAGAGATGGTCATAAGGTTTCCCAAGATAAAATTTTCCAAAGGAGTCTGCCAAGGCTGTATCCTAGGAAAACACCCAGAGCACAAATTTGAGAGAGCTAGTCATGAGAGAACCTCTGCACCCCTCGAGCTGATCCACAATGATGTTTCTGGTCCATTCCCTCATATGTCCATGAGTCAGGCCAAGTATGCATTAACTTTCATTGATGACTTTTCCAGGTATTGCTGGGTTCACTTCCTGAAACACAAGTCTGAAGTTTTTGGCCTATTCAAAGTCTTTAAGGCTTTGGTTGAAAACCAGTCTGGAAGGAAACTTAAGGCCCTCAGATCTGACAATGGTGGTGAGTATGTCAAGTTTGAGTTTATTAACTATTGTGCAGATGTAGGTATTCAGATGCAACATTCTATCCCTTACACACCACAACGAAATGGTGTTGCTGAGAGGAAGAACAGATCACTAAAGGAGATGGCAACATGCGTGATGGAGGCCAAAACTTTGCCACCAAAGTACTGGGCCGAAGCTATAAACTGTGCAGACTATATTCAAAATAGGGTGCCTCACAAACATCTTGATGGTATGAATCCCTTCGAAGCATGGAGTGGGCACAACCCAGATGTGACCCATTTCAGGATTTTTGGCTCAAAGGCTTGGGCTAGAATCCCGACAGAGAAGAGGAAGGCTTTGCAGCCCCAAATACAAGAGTGTCTTTTTGTTGGATACGTTGAAGATTAAAAAGGGTACAAGTTGATAAATTTGAGCACAAATAAAGCCTTCATCGAAAGGTGTGTTCAGTTTGAAGAAGAACCCCTTGCAGAAGTGGAAGTTGGTGAAGCCTCTTCACCACCTGAACCTCAAGAAGTAAGTAAAGAGTTTGTTGAACATGCTGATTCTGATTTTTCTAATGGATATGAGTTTATTTCATACCCTAACATCCCCACAAGGCCAAAATGGGCAGCCAAGACACTACATGTAGCAGGTGAGCTAGCTGGGGATCCCAATGACCCAAGGAGGACTAGATCTCAATTTGAGAGTGGTCTGTGCATGAAGGATCCTATGTTTGCTGAAAAATGCTATTTGATGGTGGAATCTGATCCTCAAACATATGAAGAAGCAACAGTAGATCCAAGATGGAAAACAACCATGAAGGAGGAGTTCAGTTCACTAAAGAAGAGCAACACATGGGAGCTAGTGGATCTTCCTCCAGGGAGAAAACTAGTACAATGTAAGTGGGTCTATAAGACCAAATTTGCTGCTGATGGTTCACCACTAAAGTAAAAGTCCATATTGGTAGCCAAGGGCTACTCACAGGTTCATGGCATAGATTACAATGATACCTTTGCCCCAGTGGCAAAAATGGACTCCATCAGGCTAGCTCTAGCCATTGCAGCCTCAAGGCAATGGGAGGTACATCACATGGATGTAAAGTGTGCCTTCCTGAATGGAGATCTCACTAAGGAGATACATATGCAGTAGACTCAAGGTTTTTCTACTAACCCTTCTCTTGTGTGCAATTTGAGAAAGTCATTGTATGGGCTAAAGCAAGCCCCCAGGGCTTGGTATGCCAAGATTGATAGCTTCTTGCTATCACTGAATTTTGTTCGGTGCAAATCAGATCCAAATGTCTATTTTAAGTTAGTTAATGGTTCATTAATGATCATTTTGTTATATGTTGATGACCTCCTCATTACAGGAAGCTCACATGCTGAGATTGCTTCCTTAAAAGGAGCTATGAACCAAGCCTTCTCCATGACAGATTTGGGGCTCTTAAGTCAATTTTTGGGGCTTGAGATCTCTCAAACCAAAACTAGAATCAACGTGCACCAGTCCAAATATGCCTTGGACTTTCTGAACAAATTCAAAATGAAGGATTGCAAAGCAAGTAAAACTCCTTTCCTTTCAGGAGTGAAGATGGAAGAAGCTGATTCTTCACCGATGGTAAAAAATACACTGTATAGACAATTGATTGGCTGTTTATTGTATTTGACACATACTAGACCTGATATTTGTTATGCAGTAAGTGTGGCTTCTAGATTCATGGATCATCCTCAAGAGATCCATTCGAAAGCAGCCAAAAGGATCCTAAACTTTGTTCAGGGAACAAGGACACATGGGATCTTCTATAAAGCAAAATCTGATCTTGAGTTGATTGGATTTACTGACAGTGATTGGGCAGGTGATAGCACAGACAAAAATTCCACTTTAGGTTATGTGTTCATGCTTGCAGAAGGGCCAATCAGCTGGTCAAGCAAGAAACAGAGTGCCATTGTACTCTCATCTACAGAAGCTAAGTACAGAGGAGTTGTTAATGCAGCAACTCAATGTTTATGGTTGCAGGGTTTACTTGGAGAGTGTGGTTTCGAACCTGAGTACTCAACTACCATCTACTATGATAACCAGAGTACCATTAAAATCTGCAAGGATCCAGTTCAGAAGCAGAGAACCAGACACATTGAGATCCATATGCACTACATCAGAGAACTTGTGCATGATGGCACCATTCACCTACTCTTCTGTTCATCTTCAGAACAAGTAGCTGATATCTTCACGAAAGAATTTTGTGAGAAGACCTTCAACAATCTCAAATCACTGCTGGGGATTGCTGATCATGCTATGAAAGCATAAGTGAAGACAAGATTCTACAATTTTGTTTTACAGTCCATGTTTAAGGGAGGATTTTCCCAAGTTGGTTTTGCCTCTTTCCTTGTTTATTCGGACATGCAGTATGTAAAGGGTGACTAAGCCTTGTTTCTAGGACCTATATTTTTGATATATTACTCATAAATTCAGGCTTAAGGGGGGGTGTTAGAATAATCAACCCATAGTTTACCCACTTAGACATTAATTCATTTATTTTTGTCTTATTTGCCTAGTTCATGTGTCCCACCTTGTGCAAGTTGCTATTTGCCTATCCATAGAGGTTAAACTTGCCATGTTTGACTCATGTAGCACTTGGGAAATCCTTAGGAGTCAAATCTGCTTTATTCCTGGCCTCCTAGGCACCTATCTACTTTTTCTGCTTTATTGCCTGCTTTTTCAGTGTTTTAAGGCACATAGGAAAGCTAGACTAGGTGAGGTGAACTAGTTTTTTGTCCGCTTCATCCTCCACTCTTTTCTCCATGAAAAAGCATGTATGACCTGCCATTTCATCACTCATTAGCTTTCCCATGCGCCCTTGCCAATTCGTGAGCTCCATGACAGATTTGGGATCAGCTTTTTACACCTATGGGGGATTTGCTTATTTTTGGTAAGCCTGCTTTATGCTAGATTTGGATGCTTCCTCATGCATTTGATTTCCTGATTTATTCTATTTATTCATCAGCCTATGTTATTACAGGGTTGGCTATTGTACACTTACATAATACAGTTTAGTGTTACAGCTCCATTTTCAGTCTCTTTTGTGAGTGATTTTGCATGATCAATTGATAATTGTTGTGAGTAAAATTAATCTATTTCTGGCCTTAATTTACACTTTTTTTATCATATTTATTATTCTTTTTGTCCTTCCAGTTGGCCATACTCTCCTTTTTCCTATTATGTTCATAACAAAAATTGGCTTTCCTCATAGCTTCTTCCAGAGTTTTTGGATTGTCATACTCAATCCTATCCTTTATGCGATAAGGTAGACAACTGAGAAACCGATGTACCTTTGGTTTTTCATCTACAAGGTATGTCACATACCTAACCAGACTTAAAAACTTACTGTTCAAATCTTTCATAGTCATTGTACCTAGTTTAAGCTCATAGAATTCTTTAGCTCTTTCTTCATAGTATTGCTCAGACAAAAATTTCTTGTTAAAGTACTTCTTGAAGGTACTCCAATTTATGTTCTTCTCTCTTATTCCTTTCATTCTCTTTAAATCTTGTCACCATATATCAGCTTTCCCTGAAAGATTATAGATAGCCATTCTAGCCTTTAATTGGTTAGAATAGTTGTAAATCTAGAAGTACTTCTTCATCCCAGATAACTAGGACTATGCTTCCTCCCCCTTCTCAGTTTCCCCATTAAATGTTGGAGGTTTGATATTTTTAAACTCTCCATAAATTTATTCATAAGGTTTATATTTTCTCTTTCTGGTATAGTGGTTATCCTCACTACTATCACTAGTAGAATGAAAATTACGTTGATCACCAAATACTTCAGAAGATGAGCTGCTTTCATTTTTAGTCTGTTTAATCTTTTTATACTTATGTTTGTAACTTATATCTTCTGAATCATCTCTTTTACCCCTTCCCTCAGTTTGAAATATTTCTGTTAGGATCTGATTCAGTTCCTTCTGAGCTCTCAAAATCCTCTCATTTTCTTGTTTAACAGATTCCATTTCAGATTTTAATTCTTTTACTGTTTGTAAAAGTTCTGAGCAATTAGTGGTTATGTCTTCTTTTATAGGGTCTCTTTGTAAGTTTTCTTGTTCAGTAAAGGGATATTCCTCTTTTGCATATTCCTCCAGTCTTTCCATACCTGTTGTTAAACTCAGAAACAAAATTCTCTGTTGAATAACATTAAAAGAAAACAACATCAACAAAATGATTTAATACATTGTTTCATATAAGCAAGTCGAGCTTCATCAAGGCCTAGTGTTTGAACATTGTGCTCTGATACCACATGTCATAACCCCAAATTTTCACAAAAAAATAAAATTTTTAATGTAACATCAAATGTCTAAAGTTGCACTTTTATAACTACTAGCGGCTAGCGGAAAAATGAAACAGTTAACAATATGTAGTGATTTACTTCAAACACATAAAAACTAATGCCACTTTAATTTTGATATGTTATGTATGTGACCTGTATTCAGTTGCTTCTAGCTGTACTGATAATTTTACTTTTTGGCAAGTAGGTGAAATCTATCTTTGAAAACTTGGGCTTACTTAGCGTTATGCTAACGCAGATGGACTACTGGTTCTTACAGGTTCAACAGGTAACAATCGATCAAGTAGAAGTTTAATTCATAAGGTAGCAAGAAGCATTTCTATTGCATGTTAATATGCTAGTAAAATAAACTGATTATTCTAAGAAATCTCTGATGAGGTAAAGTAATTGTCTTCTATTGTTTTTGTTTTTAAGATAGTATTCAAGTTCAGATATAAAGATCGTTATCTTTATCATACTTAGCGAAACAAAAGATACTTACTGTGAGTTTAGAGCTCAAGTTCTTTGTCATACATTTACTTCTATTTTAACATGCTTATATCGCTAAAGTTATGTTTAGAAGTACTATCTTTTATTCATGAAAGTACTCCTATCAATCTCAAAAGTAAAGATTTCCATTAGAGTACATATTTCTATTTTGTCTTTTCTTACTAGCCATGTAATTTATTAACCTATTGTTTGTATGTAAGTATGCTAAACATAAAGTTATAAACTTCAGTACTTTAACTATTTCTTTGTTGCTTGTACTATTGTAACTATATACAATACCCCTTATTTTATAATGTTCCAATATAATTGTTACATGCATCCTGTATAAATCTTCTATCTGGAAATTTCCATGACATTAAAAATTTGGTTCTTATAACTAGATACATTGTCTTAATATGGAATACTTCCTACCACCACTTTTATAAGATTTGAATCATATGTAAATACATTATCAGTGTTGTTACTATAATTTATAAACCTTGTGCACGGTTTACACCATAGAAAAATTACTATTATAATGTTGCCTCACTTATAATAAGTTGTAGTTTATACTAACTACTACGGTAGATTTTACTACCTAGAACTTCTAATATAAGGTCTATCTCAAGTGAAACATTATAACAAAGGTTCATATACTAAGCTAGAACCAAATAAGCACAATTGACTTTGTAAATAATGATAAGATTCATTATTATTGTCATTGGCAAGGTGAGCATACAAAACATTATTTGTAAAAGTTTACACTATAATCAAGCCTCGTGATGGTTTATTTGGCATGGTTTTAACACCTTAGTCTATAGTCAAAAGATATATATTAGTTATTAGTTATTATAACTAACCTTAAACCATCGAACCATAAATTGCCAATAAATAATATGTAAATATTCCAAAGTTGTTTTGCATGCAAACTATTATTTAGAAAGGTATAAACTATGGTCGACCTAGGGATTATACCAATAGCAAGGTCAACATTATAAAATCATTGTTAACAATTAACATAAAACTCGATACAATCGTTTACATTTATATAGTTTATGTTTTCATTAACGAATATATATATATACACTCCATAGTCGTGTGCATAGTTTGTTTTGATCATTGCAATAATAAATTGATTATTGGAACAGAGATTGACTATAGACAAGACCCTTGCATGGTTGAAAATATTTGGAGGGCACGTGGTCTGCTCTTTTCCATGCATTGGTGACTTAAAAGGATGGAAAACCCTATTCACCTGTCATTTTTACTTCGAGGGTTTCACTGGCCTACAGACTGCTCTGTGTATTTTTCTTTGACATCCATGAGAGGATGTTCCTCTATTGGCTTGCTCCGTGGCTTGTGTTTGTTGCTGCTGTAATATCATTACTCAATTTATGTCATGAATCTTCGTAGTTGTGAACCTCATTGCATGAGTATTTACTTGTTTATGTGTTTGGCTCTCAGCCTGTCCATAGTTTCAATTCTGTTCTTCTTGTGGCTTGTCATAGCTTTGTGAAGCTTAAGCTCGTTGTCAGTGTCTTCACTCCAGGTTCGGGGTAGGGGTTTGGATACTCCTCTATGTAAATTCACTGAAGTTGGTAACATATTCTTCATTGCTCGAATTCTCTTCTTCTGGCAGGTAAAGGAAAACTCAACTCTTCATTATGAAAACTCTTTAATAAGTTATTTATATAGTTAGGGTTTAAGATTTTAGAAGTTGAGAATCAATCTAACATTCAGTATCGTGCTATTTACAGGAACCCATGACAGCTTCAAGCTTCAGTGGAAAAGAAAACAATGGCTGGCTTCAGTGGACTCGTGGCCCAACTGGTAAGCCCTGATTTCAAATGTGGGTTCTTCCCTACTAAGTTAAACAATAAATAAGAATAAACTATAACACTTCTTGTCATTGCACTCTAAACATTGAAATAAATTATATTTTCATTTACATATAGATGCAGAACTCACATTTACTATTCTCATTTCATTACAAATATTATTTCATTTACCTTAAACAAGCTGACTGTGCTAAAGTACGGCCTGTAACCAGGTGTGGAAAAACACAGCTTAGAATTTAAATCCTTTCTATTTCATTATTTTCCTAAATCATTTTCATTTCTATTAACAGTCTAATAATAATACTAACTCAATAATTTACAAAGTCAGAACTAATTGCATTCGTGTAACATCTAAACTAAGATTTATTTAACTAAGACAGTAAAATAAATAACATAGAACCTATTGAGGACAAGACGACAACAACTTTAGGAGGTCGTTACTCCCTACCAATATCCTAGAGAACTCTCAAACAATGCTTCCTCAAGACCCCCGAGCCTGTTCCTGGTATTCTTGGCTGAGGAATGGTGGAGAATGAAAATAGTAGAACCCTCTGTCAACTGACTAGTTCAATACCTTAGTAAAACACTCTTCTCTCAACAGTATGATCTTCAGCTTAAAAGCTGCAACTAAATCAATCAGCAGTTATCCCCTGAAAAACTTTCCAGATTTCCCTTCCATTGAATTTCTATGAAGTACATTCATTCTCCCTGAATGATCACTTTTCCAGAATGAGTAGCCTCAAATCTCTTCAATGGGAATTTTTATAAATATGCCTAGGTCTTTTGGGTCAGTTTTCATTAATTGAGCCACCTACTCTGATTCCACTTTCTTGGGGAATCATGACCACAAATGTAGAGAGGTTGCCACCTGCAACAGTTGGAAGTGGTTTGAGGATGCTGCCACATGTCAGTTTGCTCTCCACCTAGTCTCCTCCACCAATTTGACCAGTAAACACTCTTTTAACAACTCTCCTAAGCTGTTGTCCCCTCCTTTATTTATTTATAAATAAAATATTCAGAATTTACATTAAACATCCTTGACCCCACTGGGTCATTAATTACAACTTAGCATAAATTTTAACATATTGTTCCTTAAATAATATAAAATTGTTTTTACAAAATTGGGGCATGTGACAAAGTTACCCTAATTTTACAAAATATGGGAAGATTAAACTCAAGAGGAGACGAGAATCACAACAAGGAAAACACTTCATGGAACCAAACCTAAAGAGAACCAAGCATTCATAACCCATCCTAGGAAAGGAAAGGGGAAGGGAAGAAAATTTCACCAGCATAAGAATCAAGGTAGAAGACAAATCTCTTCTCGATATCAGCAATAAAATAAGAAGGATCTATCACAAGTACAAAGCTTCGGGTGCAATAAATATGGTCACTATGCAAACAAATGTCCAAGTTCAAGAAAAAGGAAACATGAAGCCTCAAAAACTGATGTAGAATAAGTTCATCATCACAAGAAGCAAAGGATTGAAGATCATACATAATTATTCTTTATATCAACATTATCGGGTATTGTTCCCACCACTAGTGATACTTGCCTCATTGATAGTGGTGCTTCTAGGAATATGATATGATACAAAGAAAATCATTCAGAAATAGTTGAGAAACAATCTCATGTCTTTGCTGTAATTGGAGATAATACCAAATATACATGAAGGGAACAAGGGCTACCTCCCTTCAAATAGAATCTAAGGATATATTATGTTTCAGTAATGTATTGCATGTTCCTGTTATGAAAAGAAATATTGTCTCCATCTCTTCCTTGGAGGACAAGGGATATAAAGTTGTATTTTCATATGGGAAAGTGATTGCTTGAAATAAGAACTCAAGCATGGAAACATCAAAAGAAATTAGATTAAGAGAGGAAAAATGGTATCGATTGAACACTCCACTAGCTCAAGCACTAGTTCATGACTCCACCAAAATGGGTGAACTATGGAACAAAAGGTTAGCTCACATCGACTATAGATCTTTCCCAGGATTAAGAAACATTGTGACAGGTCTACCAGTAATCCACATGGACTGTGATAGAGTCCTCAAGGGATGCACACTTAGTAAGAATACCAAAGGATCTTTTCTTAATAGTGAGAGTATATCCAAGGAATTATTGGATCTAGTGCACTCCAACTTGTGCAAGCACATGATTGTATCTTCGTTGGGAGGTTACAACTGTCATGTAAAATTTATTATGACTACTCTTGGAAGACTTGGATATACTTTCTCAAGACCAAGGAATTCGAGGAAGTTCTCAACAAGTTCAAATAATTCAAATCACAAGTCAAGAACCTATTAGGAAAGAGGACCAAGACTCTAAGATCATAAAATGGTGGAGAATATACATCGACAAAATTCATTGATTTTTGCAAGGAAACATGAATTAAGAGGGAGCTTACAGTTCCTTACAACTCTCAACAAAATGGAATTGTTGAAAGAAATAATTGAATAATTGTGGAGTCATCCAAAGCCATGATACATTGCTAGAGTCTATCGATGTTCTTATGGTAAGAATCTTCTAGAACAACTATCTATGTACAAAATAAATTCCCTCAAAGAATCTTGAAGGATGTGACTCTAGAAGAATCCTTCATAGGAGTGAAGCCATAAGTGGCCCGCCTTTGTATCTTTGGATATCCAGTCTACATACATGTTCTTAAGGATAAAATTATGAAATTGGAGTGTTCAAGAAAGAAGGTAACTTTCATGGGATATAATGAATCTTCAAAGTCATACATAATTTATGTTCTAGGATCAAAGAAAATAAAAGTCACTAGGGATGTTTCCTTTGAAGAATCAATGTCTATTCGAAGAGGATATTACATGGAGATCGATGAAAATGAAGATATGGGACCATATCCCCATCCAACAGTTCAGAGAGAGTTTCCAAAGGAAGAACCAATTGACTCCATTGATCTAGTTGATGCTCCGACAAACATTGCAATTGGCCGAAAAATTCCTAGATGGGAACAACAGATGTTGTAGGATGTAGAGGGGCATGAAGCTCCACATGAGACTTTTTAGGAAAGAAAAATACTTCAGAGGTTCTTGGTTTATGTAGCATTTATGAGTCACATCATTGACTTATAACCAACTGCATATGAAGAAGCATCTAGGAACCATGTTTGGAAGGATTCCATGATGGAAGAATATCAATCCATCATGAAGAATGATGTATGGGGGGTTGTACCAATACCTGAGGGGAAGTCAATAGTGAATTCCAAGTGGCTTATCAAGATTAAAAATGGAGAAGATGGAAGTGTGAAAAAAACAATGATAGATTTGTTTCTACAGGATTCTCTCATAAAGAGGGATTTGATTACAATGAAACATTTGTTCCCATTAGCTCAACATAATTCCATCAAGACCATTATTTCTATTGCTTCAGCTATCGAATGGATGTCAAGTCTTCCTTCCTTAATGGTGTAATTGAGGAATAAGTTTATATTGAACAACCATATGGGTCTATTGTCCATTGGAAGAATTCTCGCATCTGCAAAGTTAAAAAAGGCTCTATATGGACTCAAGAAAGCACCTTGTGCATGGTATGGAAAGATATACGAATACTTGGTCAACCTAGGATTCACCAAGAGTGATGTAGATCCCAATATTTACTACAAATCTATGGAAGGTGAGCTACTGATTCTAGTTTTGTATTTCAATGACTAGTTCCTCATAGGAAATGAGAAGTTTATTGCACGGTGTAAGAAAAAGCTATTTGAGTTCAAAATGAAATATCTTGGATTGATGCATTAATTCTTTGAATTAGAAGTATGGTAGAGGAAGATGAAAATTTTCCTAAGTTAAGGAAAATACACCATCAACATACTCAAGAGATTCAGAATGTTGGACTGCAAGTCCATGGCTACTCTGATGGATGCAATCCTAAAGAAGTTGAGGGAATCAAATTCATATTCTGAATTGATTGATCCCACCATGTATCACCAGTTGATTGGATCGTTGATGTATCTAACAAACACGAGAGTATACATATGTTTTGTTGTGAATGTTATCATCCTAGTATGAGAGAAATATAATCGACAATGGAGAGAGACTGGTGGTAGATGATCATGTGCATTGGTTACTCTGCTCAACCTAGTTCTCAACGTAGTGTGGGGGAAATCCCATCGACAGTAGAGATTGATAGGTATTAAATGCTCATGCACACTGGTGCCTCTTCCCATCCTATTTCTTAGCTTGTTATGGGAGAAATCCCATCGGTAGTAGAGATGAAAATGTAGTATATAGTCATGTGAAGGATGTCCAGGTTCTCAGCCAGGTATGAGAGATTCCCATCGGTAGTACAGATGGATTGGTTATAGATGAGACATTGATGACACCTCTTCGATGGAATGTGAGAGGTCATGGATTCACCAATGGACTGTGTGGAATAGACATATGATGATGATGAATCCCTGATGGACTGTGCAGAGTTGTAGAGATGGTAGAATCAACAATGGACTAACTGGATCAGATGGATGATGATACTTCTCAATGAACAAAGATCATGTTGACAACCTTCAATATGTGTAGAAATAATTAAGACAAATGTGTTGTATGCAAGACATCCACATGATTGGGATGCTCATGATGTCCGTGATGCTAATATGAGAAGAATACCTTCCTTGTTGAGAAGGAGTGTTGGATTTTGTGCAACTTTGGAAGTTATTCTTATTGAATTTTTATTATATTGTTTTGTACCTCCTATGGGAGATCATACTGATGTAATCATTCATGTAAACCATTTAAATAATCAATGTAAACCATGGAGAATTTTATATAAGAAAAGAACCAAAATAAAATTATTTATTATTATTTTTATTTATCCCCGAGGGAAGTCGGCCATGTTAGGATTAAATGTCAGTTTTGTAAAGAGTATAAATACAGAGGTTGGGCGCCTCATTTGGACACACAACCAAGAAAGAAAGTTTGCTAGTCAAGGAGAAGTTTTCTACAACAGTGAGAAGTAGTTTTTTCCTAGGGTTTTATATTAGAGAGACTTTCTTCTTTCTATGTCTCTTCTTGTACTTTGTTTTCAGAATTGATCATCTCTATACAAAGGTTGCTGGGTTTTATCCCAATTGGGTTTCCCAAGACAAAATATTGTGTTCTTTGTTTCCATGCGTTGTCTTTCTTCTAGAGATCCTAACGTTCACTTGCAATAAAGTTATACTACTATCATCTTGTAAAAAACTAACATGAGAGAGATTATTGTGTGTTTTATTAGAGACTAGCATTATTCTCTCGTAAATAGAAAGATTGTTGTGTGATTTTATTGTTTGAGAGAAAAGTTGACATGTTTTTTTTTATTAAGAAGACTTTACTCTCCGAGTTATTATTGGCTTTGATCCTTGAATGGATCTACGTTTATTCTGAGGAGTAGCCAATCTCTACTAAGAAACTAGAGGGGTGAGAATCCACTATGAAAATAAATACATATATTGGTACGCGGTTATAGAAATAAAAGAGGCGACCTCTTATAGAGGCTTAATAGTTTAAATAACTAATGCAATGGATGCAATCATTTAACTTAATGTATTTACTAGTTGACTATCTAAATATATTGTTGATTGAATACTTAGTGACTCCTCCTAGAGATCAGCTCTGGGTTCTTTTAAATGTTATTGGGATAATTGAGACCAATTCCTTAAGGAAACTAACTCCTCTTTATTTATAATGTTTGCATTGATCTCAATATACCTATGCGTTTAAATTCATGAGAAAAGACCTCATATATGAAAAATATAAATATAGAGGAACATCCTTTATACTTATGCATTGATCCCAACAATACCCAGGTTATGGTTTGCATGGAGCTCAAATAATTCTACACGGTCCTCCTAATATGATCTTAGGACTTAATAATATTTTATATGCATTGAATTTTAAGTAGGATATTAAGGCTCATTATCATGCCATATGTGTTGGCTTTATGAGCTGAACACTTGTAATGTCCCCAAAAATTGAAAAAAAAATTATTAGGCTAGTTAAAACTACCTATCCTAGACATTATTCAACTTGTGGAATGTGTCGTACTCTATTGTACTGTTAATTTGTCGTAAGTTGTTCTTACGTCCTACTTCCTTACTTTCAGTTATGAATATTACTATGTTTACTATGTGTACTTATGGTGTCATAATGTTGATTTCTATGTTATTCTTATGGTTATGCATTGATGTGTATATTAGATACTTTGATTATGTACTTCATTGTTAATTTACATGTGCCTACCATTGTATACATGGTTGTAACTTAACCTTGTTTTTGGAACCAAAGTGGGTGGAGTGGCGGGACTAGTTCTCCCATGTAACTGCCTGAGAGGTAAAAGTTTCTACTTGTCTAGTGGGATTACTTACTTCTGTTGAACTAATGCACTCTTAACTTGTTTACATGTAGGTGTACTTAGCAACGAAAAACTTGTTATGGAGTGCTGAACGTTTGATCACTAGTACTCATACTAGCAGCTAGTGACATCTACTGGTTGTTATTATTGTTCTTTACAGACCTGTGTTAGTGACAAGGTCAATACCAGACCTATATTGTATGACACAAACTTGGTATTTTAATGGCACTTATTATTCATGGTGTAATTGCTATCAACTATTAATACCCTATCATTTTTCTAATATATGTTTAATTTTTGAAAAGTAATAACATATGTTTTCATTTTATGCTTTTATACGTTCATACTCTTTTGTTAAAGAAAAAACTTGTATTTATGCTTAACAACATACCATGGCATATTGCATATGCCATGGTCTTAGGCTTCACTACAACAAAAAATGGATTTAGCATCTCTTTTTGCATCCTTTTTTGCGTCTAGACTATCTTTCAGTGTATTTTTCTTCATTTTTTGGACAAAATGGCGCAATTTAACGGGTTGGTGCTATTTTAGGCGTTTTTTGCGTCTTTTTTCTAAATCTGGTGCAAATTGGGGCATAATTTGTACCGGGTTTTGCACCTAGTTATGCGCCAAGTTTTGCATCAGGTTTTGCGACAAGTTTTGAGCCTAGTTTTGTACCTAATTTTGCACCTATTTTGTACATCTACTCTTGTTGCGCCCCCTTTTATGCCTATGTTTGCCTCAACTTTTACGCCTTTGTTTTCATCCACTTTTGCATCATTTTTTACATCCACTTTTGCATCGACTTCTTCTTCTTTTTTTGCATCCCTTCGTGCACCAAGTTTTGTATCAAAGTTTATATCTTGTTTTGAGTCTAGTTTTGCATCTCATTTTGTTTCAACAATTTTTGCATCCACTTTTGCATCCATTTTTTCATCCACTTTTGCAGCCACGTTTTCATCCCTTTTTGCATCCCATTTTGCATCCATGTTTACGTCTTTTTTTGCATCTACTATTGCATCCACTTTTTTCGCGTCCCAATTCATACCCATTTTTGTGCTTACTTTTACACCCACTTTTGCTTCAACTTTTGCATCTTTTTTTGCATCCAATTTTACATCAGTTATTGCATCCCTTTTTGCATCCATTTTTTCATCCACTTTTGCATTAGGTTTTGCGTTGGGTGTTACGACTACTTTTGCATCTAGTTTTGTTGCATCCACTTTCGCATCCAATTTTGTATCCAATTTTACATCCATGGTTGTATCCACTTTTGCGCCACTTTTTTCATCATGTTTTTCTTCTATGATTGCATCATTTTTTGCATCACCGTTTGCATCCATTTTTGGTGCACCACATTATGCGCCCACTGTTGCACCTACTTTTGTTGCATCCATGTTTGCATCATTTATTGCATCCATGTTTTTATCCACTTTTGCATCCAGTTTTACACCCAGATGTTGAAGATGAAAATGAGGATAATGATTATGATATTGAGGATGGTTATGATGATGATGATAATGTTGTTGATAATGACGAGAACGATGACAATGATGATGATGATGACGATTATGATGATGATGAGGATGATGAGGATAATGGAAATGATGACATTGCCGATGATTATGATGGCAATGCAATGAATGGTGATGATGGTGATGATGAGTACAATCAGAATGATGATGTTGATCATCTTAAAAAATAAGTTGTTATTTATCATGCATAAATCGTGTGTGTCCTCCATGACCCTTTTCCACTAATCACATATTTTGGGTAGATGTTATTTCTTATTCCAAAGGTAATGATGAATAACTGATGAAAATGTCAATAATCATGATGATGATGTCAAGTACAATCGTGATGATGATGACATGGATGATGATTATGCCAATGATGATGACTATTGTGATAATCATGATGACAATGACAAAGATGACGACGATGATCATCATCATCATCATCATTTCCATCATCGTCTTCATTAAAAACATCATCACTGTCATTGTCATCTAATTCATCATCATCATCATTTAAAGTATATGGGATATGTTTACCATTTACAACATGCATAACAAGTGGGATTATTCTAAAACACGCCACCAAAGTACAAAATTCAAACCACAAGGGAACATAATATTGAAATTGTTCCAATTTTCTTTCTCCCAACAAAACATGCTTCATTTTAGGGAATTATGTTAAAATCCATACATTCATAGTCCATCCATACTATACTTGTAATAAATGTAAATATAATAATAACATATAATTAATATCAATATGTTACTATAGTTCATATGTTAAAAGATTTAATATAAATAAATATATATAGTTCATATGTTATGTGATTTAATATAATTAAATATACACATATTATTTACTTATACATTATACAAATTAAAATATAGATTAAAACCTATGAAGTTTCATAGGGAGGCAAAGCAAAACATGACGGATTTTTCAAATATAGATCTATGTATAACTACCCATTTCCCAATGGGGCTTCTGCTAAATCAATCTATGGATTCAGGGTTATGAGTATCAATTTGGTCCCTCTGGTCTATCCCCAATTTGGACATGAGAGGATTTAATTTGATCATGAGAGGATTTAACATTATTCCGCCCATGAGGAATTATGAGGGAACCTAGTTGGCAATGTGGGTGTCTTGATTCTCGGGCCAAGACGTTCAAAGCCTGGATTTTGGGGATGGATCAAAGTAAACTAGGAGATCTACCGCTGTTGATGCCTCTACTGTCTCTGTCTTAGATGCTACTCTCTTGTATACTATATAAGATATACCTATGCTGGTGGTGCTACTAATGCTAGGTCACCAAAATTTAGATCGCTATCTCGCCCTGCCCATGGAACAAGAATTTGGTCGAATCTCAAGTCTGCCACATGATTTCCATTCCAAAAAACTTCACAGTTTTGCATGATTCGATTTCCTTCTCATACTCTATGCTGGTTGGGTTTTCCATCTATATTTTCAATTAAATGAGGAATTTGTGTAATGCAGTTTAGTCGTTTTGGCGGATAGGTGTGATGCTTGTAACTGCAAATCTAATTCTTTCAGCCCGCGTTGAAATATTTGTAGTTACATATTTTATTGAAAGCACGTTTTAGAATAGAAATTTCAGAAAACGAGGTCAAACATATAAATCCATATCTTACTAAAAAGAGTTGGTATTTTTTTTATCTAATTATTGGTTAAGAGTTTTTAAAATGGAAGGAATTAAAAGAGTAGGTTAATTGCTATAGAGTTAAGAAAGAGTTATTCTTTAAATTACTTTTAAGGTTTTTTTAATTGGTTAAACTTTTTTTAGATGTAGGAAAATGGGTGAAATTGTGTTAGAAGTTGGTCAACTACTTGTTATTTTAAATGATTTGATTTTTTTGAATAATGAGAGGAATCAATTTGCACTATCTATAACAAATTTTGGTCCATTTAAAAAAATATCAAATTCAAAATAATATATATATATATATATATATATATAATGCATTAATATAGAGCAAACATTTTTATTAAAAACATTTTTTAAAAATAACATATTAATTAGTTACCTATAATCAATTTTAATTTTAATTTTAGTTATAAGAATACTTTTGAAAAATTAACATATTGATTATATAATTAAAGTAATTTATTTTAAATTTATATTTTTTATATTTAGAATATGGTATTTATTTTACATTTATGCTTCTCATTTAAGTGTTATTACATTGGAGGCACATTTTATCAAATTCATGAAAATACAAAATATGTATGTTGGTTTTAAGTGTGACTCACAGTTTATTTTCCTTATTTGGTGGACTCTTCGAGTCTCCTCATTGTCTAAGTCTCTAGCCTAGTGCCATGTACCATGATCACAAAAGTGGTAGGTAAGGTCTTTATGCCTCCATCCATACCTTGCAAATTGCATAAAGACCTATACCTTCTTCCATTGAAAGACTTGCCCATATATGTCTTACGCTACCAAACTTCAAATCATTGGGTTACAGCTAGAAGGTGTGGCCTCCCCTAGTGGGAGGTTCAGTCCAAATCCTCAGAGGTCTTAAGCTCAATATAGATAATTTGATCATTTCAGCACCTATCCTGATCTAGACTTGGGATGTGATTTGCTAGGCCCTTCATCGTTGTATTTATTGTCCAATCTATCGACACAATCTACTGTGCCGAAGGGAAACATATTTAAATGCAAACAACTTCTTCGAAACAACCATGAAAGTTTAGACTTTTAATAGAACACCCTTTCTTTGAAAAAAATTTTTTAAGTCAAACTAAGAGATTGCAAATGAGTTAACATAATACGTAAGAGAAACTTTTATTGAACCACCCTTACACCATGCAACATAAACCACATTAGTATGCTATCTCATATTCCCTCTTTGATCATTGCAAAACATAATCCAATAGTTTGGTTTGACCTAGTTATTACTTAATATGGAATTGGAGACACATGGCTTATGCAATCCCTTCCTTATTATGAGTGTTTGACCCTTCATGGTCATAAGCGATAATGCATGCAAGATATATCAACTATTGGGAATATCATGTTATATTGAGCTCATTTCTTTCATTGAGTGCTCTTTAGAAAATGATGTGTTGCTTTGTGGCTTGTTCATGTCACTTTAACATTGTCGTTTACTTTCCATAAATAAAATTCCATTATGAAGAGGATAAATGTATGGCTTTAACTTAAAAAAAAAACATTTCAACCTTGCAATATCTATATTTTGTTGTTAAGAAGGATTTGAGTCTATTTAGAAAGATTCTTGTACATATAAAATGAAATTACATGGGTTCCTCTTGTAGGCTTGGTAGTTGGGGTAGTAGGCTATCATTGTCCCCACCCAAGTTCAAAACCCATGACTATATGTACATGACACCTACGGGAGTGTCAAAATTTTCATTAATGAAAAAAAATGCAATTACAAATTGAGATGGTCATCATTCTAGATTATAGTTATTTTCCCTATAGTGTCTCATCACATTTTCTTCTACTTTTATTAAGAAATCATGCATAGATTTTATAGTATTTTCCAAATTTAATGGATATTATGTATTTTTAATATTTGAAGTTATGTACATAAAATTTATTGTAACTAATGTTTTCATTCTCCACTTATCTTAAAAATTTGTTCTAGACTTCAATGTTGTATTGTTTTACTAGGTCAATGCCTTTGGATGGTCTCCTCCATTTGTGCCTCTATCTTCCTAACACAACTTATATCCTAATCCAAAAAAACTAATACAAATATCTATTTGGTTCAAATTTAGTTCCTCAGTATGCTAATTTCAAGATTAATATTGATTACATACGTGTACACAACTTTTTATATCCTTTAAATTAATTGCTTCCTAATGATTTCCATGAATCTAACTTGTGATATACCTTGACATTGATATTTCAAAGTACTTTAATATTAACTTGTACAATATATACCAAGTTATTCTATTATAGTTAACATTACTTTATACTATTTTTTATGTGTATACATTTTTAATAAATTTTCAATCTCATTTCATTTTTAATTTTTTTTTTCACTCCATCACATTTACTCTACTTTTTGTTTTTTTCCTTTCCACTTATCTTTGCACCTTATGGGGCAATTGCTAATTTAAACCAATATATGTATGGAAACTTGGATATTAAAGCACAGACGTACCTGATTATCGACTGCCCTGTTACATTAAAACACAAAAAAACAAATTACATCCATCAGTATTTTGTATAAGTTTGTTTTACAATTTGCAAAGACCTTTTAATCAAAATAATAAACCTAAATTACCAAAAACTAGAAAGGTAACACAACCATTAAGTGATAAAGTAATTCTCGTTAGCTTTTGGAAGAAGGAATCTTGGCGAAAATGTAAAAGACTAGGAGGCAAAACAGCTGCCTGTAGACAATGGAGGCTCGGAGATCTTGTGCTCACCAAGGTCAAGGGAATTCTGGCATGGCCCGCTAAGGTACGCCAGTCTATTTTTCATCTCCATTTCTTTTCCCTTATTTGATGTATGCGATGCATGTTGTTGTTATTTTCATTTTCCACATCAAATTATATACTTCTTATGCCCTGGCCGTTAAAATGTTACCCAGTATCACAGCCACTCTTGCAATTTTCCCAGCATCAAGTAGGATCGATTGCCCAATGTGTGCCGATATTTTCTTCTTAATCCTATAATTGCAAAACTTGGTTGTTGCACGAGGGTTCTCTGAAACCCTGCACAAGAAATTTGCCCAACACATTGCCCAGCATCAAGCAAGGTTGATTGCCCAATATGTGCAGATATTTTCTTCTTGATCTTATAATTGCAAAACCTAGTTGTTGCATGAGGGTTCTTTGAAACCCTACATAAGAAATAAAACCCTATATAAGATATTAGTGTTTAAACCCAAGCGATGGATGCAAGTTTGTGTTTTTTTGTGTTTAAACCCAAGCGATGGATGCAAGTTTTTGTTTTTTAAGGTGGAAATTTCCTACAGATTTGCCCCTAATATACAACCAACTTTATTTATCAATTTAACCCAAAAATAAAGTCTGCCCAACTCAGTTTTAATAAACTAGCTAAATTGGGTTATTATATCGAGTGCGAGGATATCTGAAGTCACCCCAGTCCCTATAGTGCAGTCATCTTCAAACTGTCCATATTAGAGCCTGGACATCTTCACTTCATCTTAAAAACTTGATTTGTGTGCTAACATGTGTCTCCTCTTCCTATAGGTGTCTCCTCTACATGTTTGGAACCTTCTTTGATTGTCTGGTTCGTCTATGAAGGTGCAAAGGTTTCCCATCTTAGTAAACTGCGACCAACATTTTTATATCCTCATTGTCAGTTATTCTTCCATCCACTATGCATACCTGGGTTAGAGTGTGGCCCTAAAATCCAAGGTCCATTAGAAGAAACTCTGAATGGATTATTGTGTGCTTGACCAAACTTGGAGAGTTTTCATGCATAGAGAGAGTCTGTCTCTGGGACCTCCCATGGATGATTTGTCTACCGGCCTGGTGATGTCTGCCCTAGGATCTGAAACATGAGTTCCTTAGAAGAGTTATGGAAGCCAGTTGATCCATCTAGAGTGGGTGTCAAGAGGAAATCCATGTCTCACTAATTTGAAATTCATAGTGGTCTAGGCCTCTGTATGTTGTTTGCTTCCTTGAGTAGACAATTAACATGGAAGAAAGAGGTGATCCTCTGGA
>LPNX010151073.1:0-35304 GCA_001517045.1 Pseudotsuga menziesii | reverse complement strand
TCTTCCTCCAAAATTAATAAATATTATTTTATTATTTTATCTATTATTTTATTAGTTCATTTTAGGAGGCCCATTTTGAGTTGAAATTTCCTCTAATGACACGTGAAATTTTTGGTTAATATGTATAGGGTTGCATTAAAGAAACATGCTGAAGTAATCCAGGAAATAAATGAGCTTAGGATCAAGCTCGCAGAGCAATATGAGTTAGTCAAAGGGGGAACTTCAGCAAAGAAAGGATTGGAATATATGTTCACCACAGTTCATAAAGCAAAAACAATGTTCATTCTACCTAATTACCATGAAACCTATGAAGACATGAATAATACGATAGAGGGAGTCAAGGAAATTAAAAGAACTATTAACAATAGAATTTATGTCATTAAGAGATCAGATAGATACTTTCAGGAAATAAAGCTGCAGCTTCCCGTCTTGAGGGGTAATACTATGACCACATCTGAGAGGAAAGAATTCTAATTATCCCATTCTCTGGCCAAAATGAAAAATGGATATTAAATATACATGGCTAGAGAGGCTGTAAGTACTGGAAGGAGCTGGTGTTTCCTTCTTGGATAAGGTTTATAAGAGGAGACTCCCTTAGGTATTAAAATAAAGTGGAATGAGAAAGAATCTAGAGAGATATATCAAGGAATGCATGGATTTACTTTAGGGAAAAGTCTGAGAGCTCAGAGGTATGCAATAAGATGAAAAAATATTCTCACTATCAAGAGCTACTCTGCTAAAGAGTTACATTGCACAATATATAGACTAGGAGAGAAAGCAAGCAAAGCTAGTGATAAATGTGAAAAAACAAGTGGAAGCTCTAGAGGTTTACAGTGAAGCTTCTAAGTGGGAAATGAAAGCCTTCATTGACGGATCGAGACAAGGCCAAAAGGCTAAGTTCACTGCACCGACCCATTCCCTATTCTATTGCATGCTCCGTTATTCTATATTTTTTCCATGCATTCTAGAATTTCTTTTCTATTCACCCTATATTGGAATTATTCGGTCCGTACAAACAAAGTAGGTGGGAAGGCCCCCCATTCAAGCAAGGATATATCAGCTAGGCCCTCCCTGAATTATGTTTCTTCAAAAGCTTTCTTTTCTTCTTCATAATGGAATTCTGATGCAAAGAAGTGTTTGGAACTACCCTAACTTTATTTTCTTTAGTCACAGATGTAGAAAGAACATGATCTTCATTAGGAACATAATTTTCATGAATATTTTCAAAACATTTTTCACCCTTCAAATTTTCTTTACAGTTTCAAGCCTGAATGCTCGCTTCATTGTTTCCATGTTTAAAATATTCAAAATTGCTAACAATGTTATCTGTCATTGTTTTTCTATGATCTAGGAACTCAGTTTCAGGCACTAATCGAGAAACTCTAATTTATTTTTCCATGCTTTTCCTTTTCTGACCAAACTGCTTTTCACTCATGGTCTGCTCTGAAATAATTCTTATATCTAGTGATTGTATCCTAATTTCTTCAAGATAAGAAGAAAAATTCAAAATATTTTCTCCATCATTATGAATATTGCTTTCACTCTCTAATGACATTTTAAAGTCTCTCTTTGGTGTCTTCAACTCCAGCTCAGTTATTGAAGATATTGCACCAAAACATCAGACCTCAAATGGTTCTCAAAATGGCTTGTAGGCACTGCACCAGCAACATCAGACCTCAAACGGTCCTCAAAATGGCTTGTAGGCTTTTTTATCTTTAGTATGGACTTCATATTGTCAGATTTAGATGTTGATAATGAGCTGTTCTTTTTAAGCCCAACTTGAACTGAATTGAGCATCTTCATGTCTTTCTTATTAGACGATATCGGGGATGTAGCAGGATTTTTCTTATTCTCACCTACCCCATGTGTCTTTTATCATTTTTCCTGCATATTACTTCCCTCTTAATATCATGTTTCTTGGAAAAAATTTCATAATGCATTTGATTAGATGTATATTTTTGCATTTTCAACATTTCCTCTAATTCATCAGTTGCTTCTTGGATTTTATCATTTTTTGTAAACTGTACTTTCTATGCAAAATCCTTTAAGCTTTCATCAATACATGATTTGGACTTCCCATCATCGATCTAAGAAATTGAAGTTAAAAGAATATTTAGATCGGGTGGGTTTGATTTTTTCAGCTTGCGAAACGTCTTTCAATTACCATATTTGAGTGAAATTGAGTCTGTTGATTGTTTGCACTCAAATTGAGTTTGGTGATAGTTGTAATTTGCATCCGAATCCTTATTAGATTCACTGCTAATATATGTATGTTAAATTATGTCAGTCTGAACAAAATCGATAGAATGATAACATAGAAAATGAAAGGGGGTTGTAAATGAAGAATTGCATTAAAAAGACAATTGGAAATCGAGTGCAATGGATCTAGTTTCTGCTGAAAAAAGGGAATAGTATTCTACAAAGTATGCCACTAACCTTTATTTTTTTTCTTATAGATATATTTCAAGTTAACATGACTCCACCGAAGTTTAGTTCAAACACATGGCTCAAGTTCAGTAGAATTTCATGACTTTATATTAGATGACTAATAATGAATCGTATATTTAAAAACATGGCACAGTAAGCTTTGGTGTTTGTTTGTTTGAGGCTGTAGTTTTCATTTCTATGGATTAAGCTTGGTATGCACTAAATACTTTTAAGTTTATTGATAGTCTAATCAGTGCTAGACACTCTTTTAGGAAAGGTTGATGGTAAATGCATTACCAATCTTTCTTAACTAAAACATAATTAGGACTTTTCTTTACAATAGCTTAAAAAATTAAATATTATAACGAGGATAATTACATCCCTTTTATCTCATTTTTTATGTAAATATTTTTTTTTTCAGATCCAACTTTCTTTATGTTCCACATTACAAATTTTGAAAGAGAAGTTTATATAAAACTTAAAGATTGTATATAAAACATAAAAGATTCTTGGCAATAAAAATATTCTTTTATCTTACTGTTAGAAAATATTCTTGTAGACAAAAGAAGAGATGATATTTATTCATGCCAAACTACACCCCCATTTCGAATTCATAGATAACAAATGGGTTGAAGCTTCCAAGTTATGCACATTACCAGGTTAAGGCATGAGAATTACTCTTTATTTACCTTAATAGCGTTGTCATGTCTTCCTTTCAAACCCTTTGGAGATATTGGTTGTATCATGACATGCAATTTAACCAATAAATACGTGAAAAAATTAAAGAGATTTTCAGTTCATACTGAATAATGATGTAATTTACAAGAGGCACCATAGTTGCACTGTCCCATTCTCAAATAGCTTCTGGATCCATTTTCATTCTATACACAGTAAATAATAGTAGTGGAAAGATTACATGACCAAATTATACTTTTTATAGATTCCATCATATTATGTAATCAAACTTACATATATCACAACTGAACATGGTAGGAAGCTGTGGGTATATAGATTCAAGAAAACCAGTTTTAACCAAGTGAGTATTGTTTTGAAACAACATTAATATATCATGTAGGGCTATATTTCCCATACCATTCATTATGTAACACATATTGCATTTCCCGTCAAATCTATGTGGAGTATATGCATTATAACTTGTGTTAAGGGTCAAAGGATAACTGCAATATATCAAAAGGCAACATTCTATTATTACAATGTAAATGATAAATCTTCTTCTAGAAATTCCTCCATTTAATGAGATAGTGTTTAATTGTTCTGGAGTCAAGTTTTTATATCTCAAAATTGGGATACCCTCTGCACAATATATTCATTAATTTTGGGATAAAACTACCTATAAGTCAAATGGGAAAATAATCAATACATGCTCAATATCACTTTGAGGAGAGTTGGTCTTTGAATTTAGAAATGAGAACTATTGGTATTAAAGTGTCCACCTCTAACAATTGTTATCACAAATAGCTTCAACAAGGTTCAAGAGAGATGGATAAGATATTTTCCTTGCAATAAGCTATAGATTCAAAAGAGATGGACATGATATTTTACTTGCAATAGGCTCTTTGTAACTTATTGTAAAAAAATCACCTTTATTAAAGCAACAATGTTTTTCCTTTTCTTTCTTACATTTGGAGATCACACATGAAGTTGGAGCCACCATATATCTACCATTTTAGAAGGAATAAAAAAGTTAATTACTGAAGAGCAGGGTCGAAGGGGAAGACAATGAAGAGAGGAGATCCAAATGCTGATGCAGAAGAGTGAAGCTGGAGTTCAATTAGAGTTGTAGGATATATTGTTCCTGGCTCATTCAGTGAGAAGGGAAGATAGGGATACCATCAAGAATAGGCACAAACTTCCACAATATGTATGGAATCATTTGGAAATATGAAATAACATAGTAAAGAAAAAGTTTCCCTGCTTGGAATCTCTAAGAATCAACAAGTTGTCATGGAGGATGGAAACAAGCAACAGGAACAACTATAGCATCAACGCAACCAAATGAGTTTAGAGAAGCTTATAGAGAGATATAAAATAAGATAGATAATTTTGTAGTGTTTGACAAATGACCACAAAAGTAGGCCAACATGTCTAAAAAGTACATCCAAAAACTAAAAGTTAAAGTACAACATGGGATTGCAAAAGTATCTCATAGAACAGTGCCAAAATAAGGAGATTTAATGTCATAAATAACAGGTAATCAACTAGCTAATAAAGGTAACTTAAGAAGCATAAGAAGTAAAGTGTGGGTACACAAAAAGATGACGTGAAATAGCTAAAGTGTTGAAAGTAGAAGGAACTCAATGCTAAACAAGATGAGATGATGTCAAGCAGTGCCTGATCTGGCTACTAGTGATGAGTATGGGGGCCAAGGGATGATATCCCATCAAAGGTACCAATCATTGTGAAATATCCAATGCACTGGAATATGATGTCCTTTGTGGTGTGGCCAGGAAGAGTCAGTATGGCTATATAATCTTGGTCAAAGAGCATAAGAGGAAGCCCCGATCTCCTAAGTTCTAACATCCAAGCTTGTGGAGAAGAAAGTCTAGATGGAATCCCGGATACACTAAATGTAGGTTGTCTTCCCTAGGGCCATCTAGAGTTGAGCCATCCACTAGAATTTCAGTGTGACATTGTCAAGTTAGTGAAGCGCATTTCTTAGCCCAGCAAGAACAATGTCCATTTTCCCTCGATCAAGTTGTAGTTGATAGTGTGTTATACTGGCTTAGAAAATTTGGTTAGTAGGATGCTATGGATGGTGGTGTCAACCCCTTTTTAGGACACCTGTGTGTTGGTTACCATTGTAATTTCCTCCAATGATATATTAGTGTGATTTTCTGTTCAAGATTTGCTTGCTGTCCATAATTTCCAAATTGCAGATTTTATAAGCTCGGTTACTTTGTACCATACAGTATTTGCACTACTCAATGTTTTAATACAGAGTTCAAGTACATGCAGAATCTGAAGTGTTGATAGATGCAAACACATGTTTCTGTTTTAGGACCTGTAGGTTATTCTTTGAGTGCAGATATGTACTGTGATGTAACCAACGTATATCCATCTTTGAATTACCTTGTACCATGCAGTATTTTCACTCCTCAATGTTTTAACACAGAGTTCAAGTACATACAGAATCTGAAGTGTTGATAGATGTGAACACATATTTCTGTTTAAGGACCTGTAGGTTATTCTTTGAGTGCATGTATGTAATGTGATGTAACCAGTGTATATCCATATTAAGCCCAGATCTTCAAGCCCTTAGAGGGATTAAATTTTGTTAGGCATAATTTTTTTATCATTTAATATGAAGGAACTAATACATGACATGTGAGTAAATAATAAAAAAATTATACCTCAAGAAGTATGATCTCTCTTGGTGCTTGAGAGATCTGGGCTTATGACTTTAAGATTCTTGATAAGCAGAAGGAAAGTTGATCTAGATGGAACACACAATTGATTCAAATTATAAAGAAATCCATCTTGATCTTTGTAGTCTAGGAAAGGGCTTTGATTGACCACAGTGGGTTGTTGGATGGATTCCATGACCAGACCAAAGTAAAGGTCTATATAATATTGGGATTTCCAATCCTCATAGGCTGAACATTTGATATCTAAAATGGAACGCAACTTGGATATAAGGGTCCATTGAGGATATTAGGTACTTTATTGGAATATTGGAAGGCATCTAATTAGTGACAAGTGGTTTCTACACTAACGATGTTTTGATATTTGTGGTCCATTATGGGACAAAATAATTAACTAATTCTCTCTCTCTTTCTTGGGGATAATAGTAGTTTCCTTACAAATGGTAAACCTAGCCTTCCCACTTTATTTTTTTTTTCCTTTAAGGAATGTTAAAACACCAATTCAAACTGGTTGGTCATTATGAACATTTTAATTGGTCATGCATACATGTCTAGATTCTAGAGGGTCAGAGGTCATGCACAACATATCAATAACAATCTGACTCCAGCGTTGTAAACAGTTAGGAAATGTTCCAGAAAAAAAATGTACTAGCTTGTTTAAGAAAGGAGGTTAAGATTCAGAATAACTGAAATAACCAAAGACAACAGTTTAGACAATATCTTTATGAAGATGAAATGTACCATCTAGAAACAACATTAACTAAAAACAATTTTGAGTCCATGTATCTTGTTATGTGCACTTAAATATTTTCAATCGAGATTCTGTTTAATAACCTTATTTTTGTTGTAAAAGAGAACATCTATGTATTTAGTTGTCAAAGAGAGTATCTGAACTTCTGAATAAAGTCTTCAAGAGTCTGTCAAAATAGGATGCTTAATCAAGTGCACTAACATGATGACACTATAGTTTTCAAGCTGTGGTCAATTTATTTCATTCACCAAGATTTGTTTTTAATATAATCGAAAGTTCACCTATGCAAATGAAATTATTTCATTCATCAAAATCATGGTTTTACTGTTGTCCATGTAAATCCAGAGGTCTCACCAAAACTGAACAACCTATTCCTAGCACGATGAAAATTGAAAAAACAACTAGACTTCAAGTGAGGCTTAAAGAATCTTGAGGTAGGCATCTTCTTTTAATAGCCATTCATGAGTGCTTCTCTTACCATCCCATTGTTGAAAAAAAACACATAATCAACAAATAGAAACATTTATGTAGCAACACACAATCCTCAATTGGATTCTACAACTATTTCTTAAACACATCCTTATTCTCTGTCCTTCTCAAGTTTAGGTTATTAGGTATGCATCAATACATTATCTTGTTCTCTAAGACCCTTTTACGAAACACTTTAATAGATTGTGTAATTGTTTAGGATATTTTGTTGCCTGATCACGGTAGATTTTTGTGCTTATTGATGTGTTTGGAAAAATAAACTGGATTTTAAGCATCACTGTCTTTGGATCTTATTGTCTTTTATTAGAATTCAAATGATGAAATCTGTGTTAGTATTGCTCCTCTTCCCGATTCTTAAAGGGTACTAGCTCAATGGAAGAGCTCCTGCCTTACAAGAAGGAGGTTGGTGGTTCGATTCCTCCATGCCCTAATGATATTGCAGTGTATTTCTAAAGGTAAAAAATGTAGTAGTGCAAGATGGATGCAACACTAAATGAAAAATAAGATCTAAAAGTGGACGTCACGCCAAACACACAAGTGGATGCAAAAGTGGACGTTATGTCAGACACAAATGTGGACACAAAAATGGATGTCACGGTAAAAGAAAAAATGGATGCAAAAGAAGACTCAACACTAGACACAATTAATGACTCAAAACTAGATGCAATACTAGATGCAATACTAGGCCCAAAACTAGATGCAACAATAGATGCAAAAGTGGACTCCTAACTAGACGTAAAAATGGACATTAAATTGAGCAAAAAATATGGTGTATAGATGGACATAAAAATAGGCATAACACCAAGTGCAAAACTGGAAGCAACACTTGACGCAAACAAAAACCTAAAACGAGAGACAATATTGGATGCAAGATGGGACGAAACATTGTATGTAAAACTAGACGTAATATTGAATGCAATATGGGATGCAACATTGTACACACAACTAGATGCAATATTAGATACAAACATGGTCACAAAACTAGGCACAACACTAGGTGCAACAATGGGTGCAACATTGGGCTCAAACATAGATGCAAAAAAGACATCAACCAAGATGCAACACTAGGTGTAAACCTAGATGCAAAATATGATGTAAAACAAGATGAAACATTAGGCACAAACATGGATACAAAAAAGACGTAAAACAAGATGCAAAATTAGATGAAAAAAGGGATGCAACATTATAAGTAAAATTGGATGCAAAACTAGATGCAATATTGTGCCCAAATTTAGATGCAAAGCTAGATGCAATGCTAGATGCAAAATTGGACACATAATTTGATGCAAAACATGGTGCAAAATTGGGTGCAAGACTCGATGAAAACAAAGGAGAAAAATAAGATGCAACATTGGATGCAAAATTGAGCGTCGAACTGGGTGCAAACAAGGATGTAACAAATGACACAAAAAAAGATGCAATACAAGATGTAAAATTGGGCGTAACAAAAGATGCAAAAAATTGGGTGCAAAAATGGACGCAAAAATGGATGTTAAAAAGGACGGAAAAAAAGATGCAATAGATGGCGTTTTATGAAATTGTACAATAGCACCAAGTTTAGCGCCAGATTGTTCACCAAAATTGGGAAAAATTACACTAAAATCCGATGCTAAATCCAGTTTTTGTTGTAGTGCTTAGAGCCTAAAGAGTTCTATGAGCATAGTCGTAAGGTGTAAAACCTATTGTATGCGATGTATATGATAACTTATTCCTTGTATTAAACTTGGGGGTGACAAATTTATAACATTGCACATGGGGTTTATAACTTTGCATGTAATTGAGGCTTTCGATAATGTAATGCATAAGAACTATAGAGAAGTGGGTTTGGAGGTTGTTAATGGATCACAGGTTGGTGCCTTTAATGTGCATTGGGAAGTGTGGCAGCCCAATGTTGGGCTTGGATCCACAATGAGGTTTGGTCTGTTGATGTAATTGTAACTTCAAAATGTATTCACCTATGTATCGTATGTCTTGTACCCTGATGTTTATTCTGGGATGTGTCTGTAACGTAATTGAGTCATGTCATGCCCCGATGTTTCGATCGAGAGGATCTATAATGTAAACAATTCATGTCAAGTCATTGTGGGTAACCCTCCTATTGTCTAAGGGTTAAAGTCCCCACAGTTCCAGGGCACTAGGGTTATTAGACTCACCTAGTGAAGTCAGCCCTAGTTGGGTTTAGTCAAGTCGAGAATTAGTATAAATAGAGAGTGAGTCTCTCTATTTATCACACACTCACTCACACTTAGTTGTAGAACATAATTGAGGAAGAAGAAGACACTAGGGCTAGAAGAAAGAGGTTACTGCTATCGGGAGATCATCTTACTGTTTTCGGGTTTTACTTTTGGTGTTGATTCTACTCTGAGGAAGTTGCAGGGTTTTCTCCATTTATGGGTTCCCTGAGGAAAAACATTGTGTTCATTTTTTCTTTTGCTTGATTGCTGTGCTTGTTATTCTCTCAGTTAAAGATCCTAATAATGCTAGCTTAATGTAAAAATCTAACATGGTATTAGAGCTAACATGAGAAGAAGACACTGTGCAGCTGTGGGAACTAGGGATTCCTACTTTGTGGATCTTCCTCCATAGATTTTCAGCAAAAGAAGGTTGGATTGACTCTCCTCCTTAGGGCACATATTTCTATTGAAGAAGAATCCAATTCTGAGGTTTTTTAGTTTTGGACTCGACACAATTGTTGGAAATTAGGGATTTTCATAGAAGAGGAATTTTTCAGTGAGCCCAGTCCTGGATTGATGTCCTCACCAAAATTGAAGTTAGGGATCAATTTTAAAGCATTTGGTTGGATAGAACTCTGGAAAAGCAAAACCCTAATCTGCTCATGAACTAGTACTACAGGATTTCATCTCCAAATCCAGATCTGACATCTTGACCTGGTAAGATCTAAATCTTTTGTATTTCCATTTGAGGTTCTTAGTTAAGATGTCTCATCATACCAGGCTTGATGAAAATATTGAGGGAGCTGATAATTTTCGAGCCTGGAAGTATAGGATCTCCCTGGTCCTCGAAGAAAATGAGTTGGACTCCTACATCAATGAGGAGGTTCCAGTTCCAGAAGGAGATGAAACAAAGGCATTACATAAGAGGAAGTTGGTTATGGAAAAGAGAATCATTGCTGAGTCTATCAAGGATAACCTCATACCACAGGTGTCCTCCCTCAAGACACCTAAAGCTATGTTTGATTCCCTAACCAAATTGTTTGAAGGGAAGAACATAAACAAGAAGATGACTCTGAGAAACCAGTTGAAGAATGTGAAGATCCAGAATGCAGAGACCATCCAGTCTTACTTCACAAGGGTTTCTCATATCAAAGAACAATTGGAAGCAGTAGATGAAGAAGTAGAGAATGCAGAGATTGTGATGACCACCTTGAATGGTCTCCCTAAATCATGGGACTCCTTTATTCAAGGAATCTGTGCCAGAAAGAAGTTGGTAAAGTTTAGAAAACTATGGGAAGAATGCTCTCAAGAAGAAGCTCGGATAGCAACTCAAGAAGAGAAGATGGGAAGTGAATATCAAGCTCTCATAGTACAATCTAAGAAATCTAGATCCAGCCACCACAAAAGTAAGTACTCTCATCAAAAGAATAACTCTAGAAATCCTAGAGATAAGTCTAAGTTCATTTTCTATACATGTGATGAAAGAGGACATTTTGCTAGAGATTGTCCTAAGAATAAAAGTAGCTCTCACAAGAAGAAGGGAAACAAGAGAAGACATCATGCTCATGCTGTAGAGGATGATGAACCTTCCACAAAGAGAAACAAACAAGTTAGTGATGATTCTTCAAGTGATGAAGAATATGTTTTGATTTCCCCTCTCATGGGAACTATCACACATGGCATCAATGATTGGCTTATAGATAGTGGTGCTTCCAAGCACATGATAGTATTCAAAGAATCCTTTGTGAAATTATATGAACATGAATCACCTCACAAGGTGAAACTTGGAGATGACTACCATTATCCAATAAAAGGTAGTGGGGAATCCTCATACAAGCTAGACTCTAGAAAGTCTATGACAATGAAAGAAGTATTGTTTGTACCAGGACTAAACAAGAAAATTCTCTCTATATCTGCATTAGATGCAAAAGGAATGAGGTTGCATTTATAGATTTTCAAGTCATCATGTGACCAAGAGGAAAGACTATCGATGATGCAGTAGTGATTGGGGAAAAAGAAGGAGGCTTATACAAATTGAAGGGACATCCAGAACAAGCTTTGGTTCATGACTCGGTAGAACCAAATGAGCTTTGGCATAGAAGGCTTGCACATGTGCATTACAGAGCACTACCACTTACAAGAAAAGCTGTTGAAGGACTCCCAAAAATGCAAACAAAACATGAAGGTGTATGCAAAGGATGTGCGAAAGGGAAGAATGCAAAGAATACATTTCCAAGTAGTGAAAGCAAGGCAAAAGGAATCTTGGAAATCATCCACTCTAATGTATGCGGTCCAATTTCATCCAGTTCACTAACCGGGTATGCATACTATGTTTATTTTATTGATGATTTTTCTAGGAAGACATGGATATACTTCATGAAGAATAAAGATGAAGTATTCAGAAACTTCAAGGTATTCGAAGCCTTGATCGAGAACCACACTGAAAAGAAGATCAAGACCTTTCGATCAGATAATGGCGGATAATTCACTTCAAATGAATTCAAAGAGCTATGCAAAGACTTAGGGATTAAGAGGGAGTTTTCCACTTCTTATAATCCACAACAGAATGGGATTGCAGAACAAAAGAATAGAACTATCATGGAAGCTGCAAGAGCTATGCTTCATGATCAATATATTCCTATGCATCTTTGGGCAGAAGTAGCCAGAACAATGGTGTATGTACAGAACCATACTCCACACAAAGTACTCGAGAATAAGACTCCTAAAGAAGTCTTCTTTGGCAAGAAACGAGAGGTCAACCATCTCAGAATATTTGACTATCCTGTGTACATACACATTCCAAAAGAGAAGAGGAAAAAATTAGATCCTTCAGGAAAGAAGGGTATATTTGTGGGATACTCTGAAAGCTCAAAGGCTTATAGAATATACTTCCCAAGATTCAAGAATATTGATATCAGCAGGGATGTGACATTTGATGAAGACACAGCTTACAAAAAATCCTGAAAGAAACCTGCTGAAGAACCTGAAGAAGCAGAAACTCCCAAAATTCATGATACAACCATGAATGAAGAAATTCAAGAAGAAGATCGAGAATTTGAAGAACCTCAAGAAACTGTAAATCCACCTCTGGAGAAGAATCCTCATAAGAGGAAACATACTTGGATTCATGAAATTATCCAAGGTGCATAATTATATGGAGTTTCAGAAGAAACACCCAGAGGAAGAAAGAGAACTAGATCATGTTCTAGTTATGTAGCCTTACATGTGACATTATTGATAAAGAACCTCTCAACTATGAAGAAGTAGCAAAACGGAAAGAATGGAAGGCTGCTATGATCGAAGAATATCAATCAATCATGAAGAATGATGTTTGGGATGTTGTCCCAAGACCAGAAGGGAAGTCCATTGTAACTTCCAAATGGATCTACAAGATCAAGCATGTTGCAGATGGAATCATCCAGAAACATAAAGAAATATTTGTGGCTCGAGGTTTCTCCCAGAAAGAAGGAATAGATTATGAAGAAACCTTTTCACCTGTAGCCAGATACACTTCCATTAGATCAATACTTGCTCTGGATGCAGTGATGAAATGGAAGATACACCAGATGGATGTCAAGACTGCTTTCTTGAATGGTGTAGTGGAAGAGGAAGTGTATGTGGAACAACCACTCGGTTTTGAGACACATGACAAAGAGTCTCATGTATGCAGATTGAAGAAAGCCTTGTACGATTTAAAATAGGTACCCAGGACATGGTACGGTAGAATTGATGTTTCCTATCTAGTTTGCGCTTTACCAAGAGTAAAGAAGATTCCAACCTTTACTACAAGGTTGAAGATGACAACCCAGTGATACTCCTATTGTATGTGGATGATCTATTTGTAACAGGTATGGATGGGTTGATTTTTGACACAAAGAGGAAACTTGCTGTCAATTTCAAAAATAAAGGACTTGGGTATGATGCACTATTTATTAGGCATGGAGGTGTGGCAGAATGTAGATGGAATTTTCCTTGCACAAGGGAAGTATGCAGTAGATATCCTAAAGAGATTCAGGATGATGGATTGCAAGGCCGTAACCACACCTATGGCATCGAACCTAAAGCTATTGAGTGATGCTTCATCAGAAGCTGTTGATGCTACTATGTATCGTCAGATGATTGGGTCCTTGATGTACTTGATTAATATGAGACCGGATATTTGCTTTGCTGTGAACACCTTAATCCCGTTCTTGACAAATTCGAGACATGTTCACTTGATTGTTGCAAAGCATATTCTGAGGTACCTGAAGGGTACAATTTATTATGGGCTCAAGTACGAGGTGAATCAAAAGATTAAACTGGAGGGTTATGTTGATTCAAATTGGGTAGGTAGTGCCATCGATAGGAATAGCACTTCAGGATGCTGCTTCAGTTTGGGATTAGGTGTGATCTCTTGGTTTAGCAAGAAGCAATCCCGTGTGGCACTGAGTACAGCTGAAGCAGAGTATGTTGCAGCTTGTTCAACTAGTTGTGAGGCAGTATGGCTGATGAAGCTACTGTCTAATTTATTTGATCTCCAGTTGGATGCTACTTGTATACATTGTGACAACCGAAGTTGCGTAAAGTTGTCAGAGAATCCAGTGTTTCATGACAAGTCGAAGCATATCAAGATCAAGTATCACTATATCAAGGATATGGTGTAGAGAGGAGCAATGAAGCTCCAGTATGTTGCGATGAAGGAACAGATAGCTGATGTATTGATGAAGCCATTGGATAGAGTGAAGTTTGAGTACTTTAGGGAGATGCTTGGTGTTCTCCAGATAGAGGTTTCCTCCAAGGGAAGATGATGAAGACCAAGTGCCATTCTGACATGGTGTGAGGATTAAATTCCTTCCATGGTCAGATGTAAGGGTTGAGCCATTCTGTCATGGTGAGAGGATTTGGTTCCTTACATGTCAGATATGAGTGCTAATCCATTTTGATGTGACTGTAGGATTGGTCTCTACATGATCAAATGTAAGAGCTAAATGCCATTGTAGGAATGGAGGTACCTGGTCAGTTACCAATAAAACTTAGTTTGGGACTGAGGGTCATTTGGAAACAATTGTAAGATGTAGTATTACATGATCAGATGTGAGCGCATGGCCATTCGGATGTGATTGAGGGATGTGTCCCACTTGATCAGATATAAGGGCTAATGCCATTCTATGGGAGAATGGAGGCACCTGGTTAGTTACCAGGAATCCCTAGTATGGGACTGAGAGCCCTTCTGATGCGGTGCTTTCAACCATGGTCGGATGTAAGTGTAGAGCCCTTTCGATGCAGTGCTTTTGAACATGGTCGAATGTAAATGCTGAGCCTTTTCGATGCAGTGCTTTCGAGCATGTTTGACTATAAGTGCTGATACTTTTCGATGCGGTGTCTTCAGACATGGTCGGATGTAAGTGCAGAGCCCTTCTGATGCGATGTGCTTGCACATGGTTGGATATAAGTGTTGAGCCATTCTGGTGTGAGGTGTTTACACATGGTCAGATGTGAGTGCTGGGCGTGCCTTTCTGACAAGATGAGGTCAGATGTAAGATATGGGTAATCCATTCTGACTTAAGTGTCAGATATGAGCATTGATGAAGACCTACATGAAGGGTAGGCCTATAGGACTGATTCTGTACAACTTACTGTGATGAGAAGAATCGAGAGATAGCACCGATGATGACGATGATCCAAAATTGATGATGATCTAGATCAAGTGATGATCCATATTTGATGATGATACAGTGATGATCTAGTGGTCGTGATGATGCAGATCTCGTGATGAAGAAGACTTGAAGAAGAAGATGACTTGAAGATGAAGAATACTTGAAGATGAAGAAGACCTGAAGACGACGATGAATTGAAGATGAAGAAGACTTGAAGATAAATACAAATTGAAGATAAAGACAACTTGAAGATGATGATGCCGAGATGATCCAGTCGATACAGAGAAGTAGACCAAGTGCTAAAAATTGTGTCGAAAGAATACCTTCCTAGTTAAGAGGGAGTGTTGATGTAATTGTAACTTCAGAATGTATTCACCTATGTATCTTATGTCTTGTACCTCGATGTTTATTCGGGGATGTTTTTGTAATGTAATTGAGTCATGTCATGCCCCGATGTTTCGATCGGGAGGATCTATAATGTAAACAAGTCATGTCAATTCATTGTGGGTAACCCTCGTATTGTCTAACGATTAAAGTCCCAGCAGTTCTGCGGCACTAGAGTTATTAGACTCACCTAGTGAAGTCGACCCTAGTTGGGTTTAGTCAAGTCAGGAATTAGTATAAATAGAGAGTGAGTCTCTCTATTTATCACACACTCACTCACACTCAGTTGTAGCGCATAGCTAAGGAAGAAGAAGATATTGAGTCTAGAAGAAAGAGGTTACTGCTGTCGGGAGATCATCTTACTGTTTTGGGGTTTTACTTTTGGTGCTAATTCTATCTCTGAGGAAGTTGTGGGGTTTTCTCCATTTACGGTTTTCGCGAGGAAAAACACTGTGTTCATTGTTTCTTGTGCTTGATTGTTGTGCTTGTTATTCTCTCAGTTAAAGATCCTAATAATGCTAGCTTAATGTTAAAAATATAACATGGTCATTATGCAGTTTCGTTGCTCTCCCTTTTGCCTCTATGCAGTATGGTGAAGGCGAATTCCAGGATAATGAAAGGCATGGTTCTGTTTGGGTTTTGCAACATTGTTGTTTGTTTGTGGCTTACTCAATATTTCATACTTCTAATCCATTGTATTGTTCTGTGGTTGCATGTGACAAGGTTGGCGAGGAGATGCAAGGTTCATAGTGGGACTGCAAGCCGTGGGAAAGCCTTACCATTACGGGAAGCATGTTAACAAGTCGTTACTTATCAACTCTTGGCTTTAAGACTGATTTTAACTTCGTCGTGGATGGGGTTTAATGGATTCTGGTTCTAATAGAACTCTGCATTGTGTGCAGTGACAGACCTTGGGGTTTGTTGTGGGGTTTCGATAGCCATCGGGTCTGAGTTTATAAATATTTGGGTTTTGTAATTACTATGATGTTGTTAGCCAGGAAGAGAGATTTGGTTCTTTTGACTGGATCTCTGTGTATTTTATAAATCATGTTTTGATTTATGTTATGTGAACAGGAACCACCATTGCTTGCAATGGTGCAATGGCCAAAGGGAATGACTATGTAGACTTGATTATGGATTTATAAGACTGTTTATAAATGTATTTATGTTGCATTTATTTCAATGGTTATTATACTTGGGTTTTATGTGGCATTCGCCTTCATGGTTGGACTGTGTAGATTTGCTTCCATTATTTGCTTTAGTTGTAAGAATGTGAATGGTGATAGTGTATGGCTTGGGGCCATGCCATGGATGGTATGATCACTCTCCATTGTAGCTGCGATAGTGTGAATGGTGCAAACTTATAGTTTATTTTTAAAATGTGTATTTGAAATGTTTAGAGAAGACTGTGGGTGTAAAAAACCCTATGTTAGCAAATGATGTTGTAGGTTAATTTGTTGACAGGGTTGTAAGTATGGGTCGAGGCCTTAAATTACCATGTATATAGTTTGTAAGGGTCTTATGACCTCTAGGTTAAATTTTTAGTTTTATTTACAACCTGCATACAAACTGTGTACATCGTGGCTTTATAAAATGTGAATACACTCTACAGGATTTGAATCCTGGTCGCTGTTTATGATGAGGGTTTATTTATTATTTGTAATGGTTGCGATTTGGGGCTTAAGTGCCCACAGGATTCAATCCTATAATCTCTTGTATAATTATGTGGTTTTATTATGCATGTGATTTCGTCCTTTGATTGTCCACAATATTTCATCATGCGACCCCTGTGTGATTACTTTGGATTGTTTAAATGATTTACGATGTATTTTAATGCTCTTAGGGTTTTTTATATAATGGGCATTGTGTTTTATGGTATGCGAATTGGTATTTGAAATGTCCACAATATTTGATCCGAGGAACTCTTGTTTAAGTATATAGCTTGTAAATTAACATTGTAGTGATGCTATGGTTATTATTACATGGTTGCTATAGGTAATATTATGACAGGCGATTTTTGTTTATGTGGATTATAATATTATAGTTTTGGAATTGTTATTTAAGCCATAACTTGCAATGTTAATAAAGTTATTATTGCTTATGCTTTGTAGAAGTAACTAGTATAGATAGTATAAATTGTGGACCATTTGTAGGGTCTCAATTTACTTGGTCTATTAATTGGTTTATGATAATGTTTATTAATACAGACCTGAAAGGTCTTTGCTGGTTCTTATCTTAGCACTAGTATTTGATGTTTAATATTTATTTTTGGATGGAATTACAATGTTGATAGTTTAGAATTTATACTTCTATTTTATACCTGATACTGTCTATGTATAAATAGTATCTTGGTTAGTTTCTTGTTTTTATACTTAGTTAATGGGAAACTAAATCTAGATTTTACTTTAAGCTTAGATCTGAACTAGTATTTTATTTAAACATGACTCTGTTGACAATATGGAATCTGTCAGTAGAGTAAATAGGTAAATACTAATAGCTAGGGATTTAATCTAATATAATTCTTAGTTTGGAAGAGAACAATATTAAAGCAGTAAAAAACAATGCAGAAGTATAACCTAAAAATACCAAACCCTTGATAAACTTGAAACATGAATTAAATGACAGCCTAGGGTTATATTTTAAAATGTAAACCCTTAGAATAATTTTGACATGGAAAACCAAAGCATCTAGGATTAAAGCATATAATATAAACCCTTGCATAATTTAGCCAGCACGTAATCTACAAATAGAAATAGGTAGTCCAGAACCTCATAACAAAAAATTGAAGCTCATTTAATGGTTGAAACCTGCACACTCATAGTAACCAGCATTAACAATTTATAGCAAGATTTGACCTCTATATTAGATGACTGAATCACTTGGGAACTACCACATTCCACCCAACCATGACCTGGAACCGTTCGTGGTTTAAATCCAGATCGCCCCGAGCTGGTTCCAACATGCAAGTAGGTTAGAGCTCCTAAGGTGAGGCTACCCTAGTTTGTATATCATGTATGGATTAGTTCTCCTTATTCCTCTTAGGGAAATGTTCTCCAAGAACTCTCTCTTAAGAATTAGTAGGCAGAATGATGGCTCCCAAAAATATATGATGCGATCCCCAGGCCTCTCTTTGGCTTGGGACTTTATAGGGATACTTTTCAGTCAAAGGGGTAGTTAAATCAAGAATTGCTTCATTTCTTGAATAAACTCTTTTTATTTAATTTAGTACTTTTAATATTTTAACTTAGGAACTTTTAGCTAGTTCCTAATTGGACTTTTATAGGTATTATACTATTTAATTTTTCTCTTCGTAATAGTAATAATAAATGGAGCTTCTCCTTCTTTCTTTTATTATTAATATTATTACTATGTTTATTCTTTATACATAACACATATAAAATATATAATAATATAACATTTGTTAACATGTGTCTTTAGGTATCATATACTATGATCCCTAGACTTATCAAACTTTCTTCATTAAGGTCATCAGGTAGATGGTTAGGTCTAATAGGTTAAGCAACTCTAAACATCCTTGCATGTTGGATTCCCCCATATAACATGGTAGTTCTTCAGTACTTGATGAGAATACAGAAATTTAAAATTTCATTTAATCACTTATAAATAAGTCTGATGAGATCAATATTTTTCTCGAGTCATTTTCACTCGAGAATCATTAATTCTTCTCAGTAACTCCTAGCGCTTATCAGATCCCATAATCAACGCTAAAAATAGGGAGTTACAAACTTAGTGCAATTCCAGATCTCTTCACTCAACACTAATGCTATGATGTACTTGTACGATACACCTAGGGATACAATGGCCAAGGATCCGATGTTCCAGAGCTTAGGCTCAACATCAACATAGAAGGCTCCAGGGATTATTCCAAACACTTCCAACTTATCTTTTCATGTGTTCCAGAGCTTCACGCTCAACACAAATATAAATACTCATGTGCTCCAAATATTCTCACTCAACACAACATTAATTACTCATGTTCTCCAGAGCTCCTCACTCAACACAAAACATCTCATAAATCATGTGCTTCAAGGTCCCCTCCCAACACAAACAAGCATATATATATCATCAACAATTGGCTTATGCCCAATATATAAAAACAAATCATCATGCTCATATGCAGTGGGGTCTTCGACCCAATATATCAAAATAAAACATCAAGATAACATCATAATCAATAGGCTCATGCCTATAAGTGTTAGGTCCAAAATTTGGGATATTACAAAACTCAATAGTATTTGTTTATGCATCCATGTACCACTATGAACCGAGGGCTCCATATTTAATTTCTAGGCATACATTGTTCATTACAAGTCGAGAACCCAAACATTTTGGTTTGAGTATATTTTTATATATGCATCCTTGTGTTTTAGCAGCAGAGAGATTTATTAGGTTAGTTATTTATATTTATTATTTTCTTTTCTATAATGGATTTGTTGCCCAACTCGAGGGTGGCCACTTGGAGGAATTAATATATGCTAGATAGAGGACCAAACGTTTGGGTTTGACATTGTAGTCAAGCTTTCAGTCACCTTCAGTTGCATCGGTCTATTTAGTTCAGATAAATACTCTTCATTGTTGTATTGTATTTTTTATTGTTGAAAGATGTCAAATTTTATAAAAAAATTATATTCTTTCCCTTTTGAAAATTGTTTGGCATCATCATTTATATATTCTTCCTTATATGTAAGTTGTTATAAAAGTTGTTAGTCTTATAATTGTTCAAATAACTAAGAGACATGGATGATCTAATCATGTAACTAGTATGCATTTTTAGCTATATAAAAGTACATCGAATAATCTTATACTATACATAAATGACCTCAAATAAAGGTTGAAGATCTAAGTATTCTACTTTCATAGAAATGTGTTCTTAATCGTTATACTCTTATAAATATTTAAGATCTAAGTATTCTGTTTTCATAGAAATGTGTTCTTAATTATTAAACAAACTCTTATGCACATCAATATACTTGATATTTAAAAAAAGACAAAGTTAAAATATATTATAGATTATAATGTTAATATTATAAATCTATTATAAATTATAATGTTAACACTATAACATGTTATATTTATCTTCATGTTAATATGGAATCAATTGTTATACGTTAGTCTCCTAATAAGGATGATACTAATTTATACTCGTTTGATGTAATGGATTTATTTTGGTTGATTATAATGTGGAACTAAAGTAAATTATATATTTGTGAATTAATGTCCACCTTACACTAGATTGGCTAAAGCTTAATTAATAGGTGGAATTATATCCTTATCTATGTGTGCTAAGGAAATTTAAAGTTTACATAATGCATCCAATAACTTACCAATGTATGAGTCTAGTGAAATCAAGTACAAGTTTTTTCTAAAAGTAAGTTTAAAAATGGTTACTTGTTTTGATTATAACATCTTGTAAGTAAAACATATTTGTTAGTTGAATGAAAATTTTCATATCCCTTTTCTCTATGAGAAAAAAAATTAGTGAATATGGAGTATACTACAAATGTGACTAATTTGATATATTTTTATTTTAATATTCATATGATCAAAAATACTTAATTAATATAATAAGTTTTATAAATAAGTTATATATTTAATTTATAACTTATTTTATTTTTTAAGTTTTAGCTTTAACATAAACTAACCACATCATAAATTATTTATTTCTTCTATATAAATTTTTTAAGTATTATGCATAATTTATTTAAATAAAGTAAAGAAAAATATTCATGGTGTTAACAACCCTACTTAGTAGAAGCTCAAAAAATCATAGTGAAGAAGAGGTAATGGTCGTTTGCAATACTTTGGTTAAAATTTTATAGTATGAAAGCATGGTAAAAGGCGAAAAACGATAATTTGTCAAAGGATCTGACGGTGCGGAGTGAAAAGATGAAGATCAATAGTCTATATTATATCCGCTCCCTAAAATATGCGAGGAAGATAAGTCTATGTGGGCGTTTAATGTAGCATATGGATCAACGGTCGTCGATCCAGCCGGATGAGATCTACGGTCTGTATAAGCTCCGCTTTGTGAACCCGTGCGCTTGTTAAAACAATGGATCCTGGCGGAATTGAGAAAGTGTCATTTGATCTAACGATGGAGAAATAAAGGAAGATTACATCTATGATTGTGGATGAATCCGGAGCATAAACTTGCATGATAGATAAGACCATGACGCTCAGCGGAATTGGATACGTGCCACCTGATCTGACGGCGAATAAATAAAGGTGAAATCGATCAACGGTCACAGATAGATCCAGAGCGGGAAGGTGCGGGGTAGATAAAGGTAAAGGGCGGTTGCAGAATATAAACCATTGTCCACATGGCCAATCATGGTGTAATCCGGAGGCGAAAGCGGTTTAGAGGAAACCGCCAAAGGCACGCTCCAGAGTGGGGTCCTATAAAAGGGAATTTGACTTGTTCCGTGGTTATTTTATTGGCGCCGGACAAGTGAAAAAGACCTGCAGATTCGTCAACCTTCGACTGTCAGTTTTGAGCCACGGTAAACAGGTAAGGCTTAAACGCCCATAATTCGTCCATCTAATTGCCACTATCAACTGAGTTATGGACCAAGAGAAGGAATTGCAAGGGTCTGGTCGAATTATAGATGACAGGGAAGATTATTTAGTTGATAGAGACAGAGGCATGTGTGACCCTTTTCTGTCTATAGGAAGCGTATCAGTTAGTAAAGAAAGGTTGTGGCACTACAATTCACAAGGAAATGATGTCTTGAATGTCTGTAAATCCTTTTTGTATTATTTTGCTCTCGAACAAACCCTGCATTTTCCAGAATTCGCAGAGTGGTGTGCGGTCAATTATTACCATTCTCAAAGAGTCATTGTGAGTCAGTATACTTCTCGAATACTCTATAAAATCAATGCCAAAGTTGTTCGCGAAAATTTAAACCTGCCCGACAGTGACCTTGACAACCAAGAACCTGTAAATGAGTCTATTCTTGCGGAATTGTACAAAAGCTGTATCTCTGAAGGCCGTTGCAAATTTCTGTCCAGTATTTTGAAAGAGGGTCAGTCTTTAGATGGTCTTTTCCTGCCTTACCATGTTCATATTTTCAAAAATGAAGTTCAATTAGTGGTATCCTTGGTCTGTCAAATTTTCGGTCTTGACGATGATTGTTGTGTAACTGAAGTCAACCTTGGTGTTTTGTTAAAAATAAGTTCATTTGGCTCAGAGTCTCAATTGGTTCTTGTATTTAGTCTAGATGAGTACTTGGTAGAAGCAATACACCTTCAGTTAAGTGAATTCCCAAAGGTCGGGTTCTTTAAATTTCAAAATTACTTGTTGAACATGTTGCTGTGTTCAAATGTCACTGGATTACAGTTTTTGAGTACCATTTCTCTTCTGATTTGCCTAAGCAGAACAACATGTTTGATTTTTCCAATTCAATCATGTCAGAGATATATAAAATGTTGTTCGATGAAGTGATGCCCCGTGTGTTAGAAGATATGAAATGCCTGATGCAATCCTCGCCTGAGGATTGAGTCGGAGACTGGTTCCTGCATAAAGATTGTACTGTTTTAAGGATATATGGATTCACTGGGGAACCATATAGGTTACCTTCTTTCCTCACTTCCAGAGTTTTTGCATTAGAATTCATGAGGCAAAGGCTGCATTCAGAGGAAGAACATTTTGGAGCATTTAAAAAATCTTCAAATATCAAATTCCCTCTCAAGGTTGGCTCTTTTATTTTCAAAAATAAAGGTGCCTTAGTGTTTATTGAAAATTTATTGGGAAGCATGGAATTTCAAAAAGAGCCGAAGGAAAATTATGACCCTCACGACATAATTTCCCTAGGGAAGCAGGCCAACAAAAACAAACCATTTGAACACCAGTTTATTGAAGGATTGAATGAAACAGCAAATCTGTTGTAGTTTATGGAAACTCCAGGGTCCAATGGAGATGCAAATACCGTTACCAGTTACCATATCACATGTGACAAAGGTTCCTAATGTTTTGATTAAAAGGATTCTATCTAAAATTGAAAACATGGAAGTGGATGAAGATGGATTACATAAAAAGGAAAGATTGTTACAAGTTGGTGGAGTCTCAAGTGAAGAAGTTTCTGATGATTTCAAGAGAGTTGCTTTAGTCCCAACGAAATCTATACAAGTAAATCAATTTTCTTTTAAAAGTGTAGATAGTTCAGAACCAAGCTCAATTTTCAAATCCAAGGAAGAGCTTAAAGCCAGTTATATGGAGAAAAGAAAGCAGTCTCTGGAAGAGACAAGAAGTTTACTCCCGAAGGTAAGGAATTTAAACAATCCAAAAACCTCCCTAGTTTCTGCCAGAGATACAGAAAGAAATACCTTCAAATTGGCCATGGTAAGCGACAAGAAAGTGGCAGAAATGGAACTAAGATTGGATAAGATTAGTGTACCTGATAAGATACAGCTTCACAGGCAAACAAGTGATATTATTTATTCATATCCGTTACAATCTATGATGAGAATCAATAAACTACAAATTTTGGTAGATAAGTTAGAGATTCAATTGAAACATGAAAGAGTTGAAAATAAGGCCAATACCATTCAGATTAAGAAGCTACAAGGAGATATTATCAGTTCAAGCAATGAAAGAGATAACACCCAAGCTGTCATAAGAATGTTGGAAGAAAAGGACAATTCTCTCCAAGTTTTGAAGAAAAGATTGAAGATCCCAGGCTCAGAACATGTTCAATCATCCGAATTATTGGAACTGCAAGAAGAGAAAGACAAGATGCTGCAGGAGATGATCGAACACAAAGGAAAATCTGTCGAGTTACAATGGGAGAAGGACAGATGGGAAGCCGAACGAAGTGAACTGGTATCTCAAATTGCCTTGCTGAAAAGGGACCAAAACGAGGAAAAGGAAATCATGGAAGAATTGATGAGTCAGACTCCTATTGATGAGGACCTATCCATTGTAAATATTGATAAACCATTGAATGAATTTTCTACGGACGACTTGTCAATACCTATGTCCCAGGTCGGCTTAAAGGATGAAGAAATAAAAGAGTTAAAGGTGGAGAATGAAAAGATCAAGTCTGAATTGGCCAAAGTAAGTGAGAATAAAAATAAAATATTGCAAGACAGGAATCAGCTGCAGAAGAAATTCAATGAACTAAAAGAAAGAAACATTGGGAAAGGTCCTCTCCAAGGGGAAAAGCACATCATTTGGGACACCTTATCTATAGAAATCACTAAATTCAGGCACCATCTGAACTTTATTGATGATCAAAACATATTGATCAATTTGGCTCACCAAAGACTAAAGTTAGTGAATGAACACATGGAGAGAAGACCCCTTACCACAGCCCAGAACACACTGAATTTTCTAAATTCATTGACATACCAGAAATTACATGATATGGGAATAAAGGATAGAATACCAATAGTACTATGGTCTAAAAGGTTTATCCACAAGCACCATTTAATGAGGACGGTCCAGGACAAGGCAAATGAAATGCTTTCAGAGGTTAATAACTTCAAGCAAGTTTTCAAAAAGCTATTTGAGGATGGCCTACAATCCTTTTGGGACGAGGAAGGATGGATGTTCTCTCAGGAGCACTATCACATCTTGTTAGTTCAAAGTCGCATGGATCATTCCAAATTTGATGATTTGGAAAAAGGCCTAACAGGGATAGCTATTGTGGACAAATTGACAGAGGATTTTGAAATCTTACAAAAATTCCTAATCATCAGGAGAGGATTGCCCAAGGTATCATACGAAGCTTACATGGAGTTAGAAGTGTCAATTCGAGAGATGACGGAATATGATACCCCAAGCACGGAGCAATGGAAAGATATGGAAAGGTTCAGAAAGACAAAATACATCCTTCATTCATGAGAACAGATGGCGCATGCTGAGTAGCTGACTGGACAACGACCTGTTACCAAGTTGATTTTAGCTTAATGATTTGTTAGGATTGAAGCTGTAGTTTATTCCTAAAAGTTAGAAATTTAGTTACAAGACTTTAATTAAGCTGATCATTCAGTTATGAATCTTCTTGGAAGATCAAATTATTTTATGTATATATTTGCATCTATTTTATGAGATGGGGGTTGGAACCCATCCTGTTGTTGAATTTTTTTGAAAGACATATATTTTTTAGCAAGAAATTGAATGCAAAGAGATTATCAGAGATTCCTGCGCCATTTGTATTACAGTCTGTGCTTCTTTCTTTGTGATTGTTTTTCCTGTGTTCACTCCATTCTGTTTTATTCATATTTGGAACAAAGCGTTGAATGATTGGAATTCATATTTATTATGCTATGGTCATTGTTTCAAATATTTTATAAACCTTTCTGCTAAAGTCAATATTGAATTCATATCTTGATGCTCTGTATTGATGGACTGTGCTCTACCTCTTCTGCTCCAAATGGATTAAATGAATGACAGTGATTGAATGGTTACCATGCCTCTGATGAACTTCTGCGCATATGATTTTATGTTATTTATTTATATGTGACCCCATGCCCAATGGTTATGCGTGTTGTTTCAACCACCTTTATAATATTTGAGTGTTGATATATATTTCTGGCCTTATAAAATTTGTATTCGAGAGATCCCTCTCTGGAAAGAAAAGCCAGTTTCTTTCTAAAAGTGGTTTTTGCTATTACCTTGAGATTTACCTCTTACAACTTGGGTACATTCTGAGTGCTAAAAACTGGCGCCGTTGTCGGGGAACGAAAGTGCATATCTACCCTGGGGGAATGACAGTGTTTAAAGAAAATTTCTGTGGGAAAACATGAATTTTTAACAGTAAAAAGGTTGTATTTTTGTCCTAGCGACTCCATTGTAGAACTTCTTCAGAACTTAAGGAGTCATTCTGGCTTTGAGAAGACACACGCGAGGTAACTCTGATACCGAAATCTTGAAAATTTTTGAAGACCCAGAAATGTTATTTAAAAGAAAAAATAAAGAAAAGTTAAGTTTTCATTTGTTTGGTGCATCATCATCTCTAGATTCTCATATTGATCCAGAATGGGAAGTTAACGCTGGGAAAAGTCTGTTGAGAACCAAATCTGAGTCTGACCTTAAGAATACTGAATTCAATCATCATAGGTTAGAATCTTATTTGTTGGATTCCCTCTGGAGAGATTTACAGCAAGCCACTAAATTTGAAACATTTACCTCTCAAAATACTCAAAGCTCTTCAGTTCCTGTGAATCCACCTAGACCAATGGCGGCTAGATTTGCTCCCTTGCATTTGCCTCCTTTATTACATGACCTTCCTCAGAACTATTCCCAAATAATTTCTTTGTTTGATGGAGAAGGTGACGTAACCGCAAAAAAGCATGTTTCCATGTTTGAAGATTTCATTGACTTAGAAGAAGTTGATTATCCAGATGTTAAAATGTGGTTGTTCACCCAAAGTTTGTCGGGTGAAGCAAAGAAATGGTTTAAAGATTTACCAAATGGTTCTATAGTCAATTTTCAGGCTTTCCAAAATGCTTTCCTGGATAGGTGGGATGATAAACAGAACCCTTTGCAGCTCTTATTTCAGTATAATAGTCTCAAAAAATGAGGTTTTGAATCTGTCCATGAGTTTTATAGCAGGTACATGAGGGTTTATAATTCCATTATGGAGGACATAAAACCTTATGCGGCCGCAGCCAAATTACATTATGCTGGAGCTTTTGATAATGACTTTGCATTTTCATTAAGAGAAAGAAAATCAGTAACTCTTGCTGCTATGTTTACAGATGCTCTAGAAGTAAAAGAAAATATGATGGCAAGTGGAAAGATGAAACATATAGATATTGATAGAAGGAAAAAGGAAGAAATTTTGCCTTTTGCTTCTTCTTCTACTAATGATGTCAAATTTGAAATGATGTTGAAAACCATGGAAAAGTTGATGGATAGATTAACTATGGATAATAGGGGATTCAATAGAGAACAAGCTGAGCCTCAAATCAGGAATCCTAATTTCAGAAGACCGAATCCTCCTGTTCCTCCCCAAAACCGACAACGAGACGTAAGAAATCCAAGAAATCAAGAGGAACAGCAAATTTGTCCACCATTCCTGGAAAATTATGTTGCTGATGAAGAAGATCCCGCTGAAAATGAGATTCATCTTTTTGGAGAACAGGACTCAGAGATATATCTTACTGAGGAAGAGCATAACATGTTTGGACGGGAAGATGGAAGTGAAGAATTTGAAATGGAGACCGAGCAGTATCAAAGGGGTTATTTACACACTATGGATGATGTGCAAAGGAAAATCAGACTGAGGAACATGGATGTCCTCATAAATAAAGGAAAGGAAAACACAAATCGTCCTTCCACTAGTTCTTTGAATGTAGAAAAGGGAAAAGAACTACAAAAAGAGTCTTTTGTGAATAAAGAGGTTGAAAATGATGTACAAAGAGATAAAGCAATAAAGCAGGCGGCTCCGGTTGATGTGGAAAAAATTGGTTCTGGCTTCAATTTACAAAATGAACTTTCAAAGCTAAAAATATCTATTCCATTTAATGAGTTATTGAGAAACACTGAATACAGAAATACTATCACAAAAATGGTCAAAAATCAAGGAGAATGGAAATCTGATATTTTAGAGTTGAACGATGATAACCCTGCTATTTCGTTTGGGTCAAAGGTTGAAAATTTAGAAAGTGAAGAAGTCCCTCCTTTCTATTTGAGTTTAAATGTGCATGATAAGGTGGTCCACAATGCTATGCTAGACTCAGAAGCATCACATAACTTAATGCCGAAAGGAGTGGTGGAGAGTTTGGGATTAGAAATAACAAGACCTTATAAATATTTGTACTTGTTTGATTCTAAAAGGGTGAAATTCCTTGGTTTGATTAAAGATATGGTGGTAACCCTAAATAAATTGCCATCTAAAACTATAGTCATGGATGTGGTCGTGGCAGATATTCCACCTAAGTTCAGTGTGATGTTGTCCAGATATTGGACTTCTAAGTTGAAAGGTAGTTTACAGATGGATATGTCTTATGCTACAATTCCTGTTCGAGATGGTAGCAGAAGGTTATATAGTGAAAAAAGGACCCCTTATGTAGTGAACAGTCAAGACAAACCTAAAATTCATCACATCTATGCTGTTGATACTGAATTAGGGTCTTCCATTTTCTTTAATGATGCAGTTCCACATGATATAGAAGAGGCATTGTAGAAGAAGTCTGAAGAGAATAAGGAAAAGAAAGTGCTAGAGCAGGATGCTTTGGAAGCGAAGCAAAAAATGGAAGGCCAGTGGATTATGTATTTTAATGGATTTGCTGCAAAAATAGGTGCTGGAGCTGGTGTGTATATAATCTCTCCTATTCGGGATTTCAAAGCTTTATCATATAAATTAACATTTGAGTGCATGAATAATGTGGCAGAATATGAAGCTTTGTTACTGGGATTGCATGCTTTGAAAGATTTGGGAGCTCAAAAAATAAGAGTCTTGGGGGACTCAGAGTTAGTGATAAATCAAGTAAATGAAAGCTATCAAACCAAGCATCCTCGGATGAGGGCTTATAGAGATGAAGTATGGGATATGTTGGGAAAATTCTTTACAGAGCATGTAATTCAGGTAGTTCCCAGACATGAAAAATTGGTAGCTGATTCTTTAGTTATGGCCGCTGGAAAATTTGAAACCCCTATTGCTGGTCAAAGGGAATACCAAGTGGAAATTGTGAATAGACCGTCTATTCCTGATAACTCTAAATACTGGCAGGTGTTCAAAGATAATATGCAGATCAGAAGGTTCCTAGAGCTCTCAGGAGAATTTGCGAATACTCCCATTGACACCAAAAATGACAATGGTAAGAGTACTCAGGATGAGGAAGAGCTTGAAGAAGAAGGGAATGGTGCTGAAAAGTTAAAGGGAACCTTAGGAGGTAAAGATATTATCCAGTTAAAAAACAATTTCATACCAAGAGGACTAATTCCTTTAGAAAATATTTTTGATCAAAATGATGTAGCTAAGAATCCCAAAGTAAAGCCCATTGAGAATGCAGTTGAAGATAAGAATATTGGCATCGAAGAAAATACTAAGATTGTGAAGTTGTCCAACAAGTTGCCTGAAAAAGAAAAAGAAGAGTATGTGAAATTAATGAAAAAATATACGGATGTATTTGTGTGGAGTTATGAAGATCTGAAGGAGTATGATACGTCTGTCATACAACATACTATTCCTATAAAGCCTGGAGAGAAACCTTTCAAGCAGAAGCTCAGAAGGATAAACCCTAAGTTGCTCCCTATTATTGAGAAGGAAATTAAAAAGTTATTTGATGCCAAGATCATTGTCACTCTAAGGTTTTCAAAGTGGGTTGCAAACCTTGTTCCTGTTAGAAAGAAGAATGGAGAAATAAGATTGTGTATAGATTTTCGGAACTTGAACAAAGTGTCTATGAAGGACAATTATCCTTTGCCAAAGATGGACCATATATTGCAAAAAGTAGTTGGAGCTGAAAGAATTTCAATGTTAGATGGTTTTTCCGGCTATAATCAGATCAAAGTATTACCTGAAGATCAAGAAAAAACTGCTTTCACTACACCTTGGGGCACTTTTATGTATGTAAAAATGCCTTTTGGCTTAATGAATGTAGGAGCTACTTTCCAACGGGCTATGGACATTTCTTTTGGAGGGGAAATCGAGAATTTTGTAGTAATATGCATGGATGATATCACAGTCTATTCAAAATCTGACAGAGAGCATCTGCGTCATCTAGAGAAAGTTTTCATGAAATGTAGGAAGTTTGGCATATCACTGAATCCAAAGAAGTCCAATTTTGCATTGGAAGAAGGAAAGTTGTTAGGCCATATAATATCAAATGATGGAATAAAAATTGATCCTGAAAGGGTGAGTGCAATTCTGAAAGTGGGTGAACCCAGGAGTAAAAAGGAGATACAATCATTCTTGGGGCAGGTAAATTTTTTGAGAAGGTTTGTGCCAAGTTTTGTTGAGATCTTAATGAATATCACAAATATGTTGAAGAAAGGTCATGAGATAAAATGGAATGCTGAAGCTAGAAAGTCTTTTTGGGAAATCAAAAAAGAAATATCAAAGGCTCCTGTGTTGGTGAGCCCAGATTTTACCAAAGGCTTCTCAATATTTTCATATGCTTCGGAATATACTATAGAAGCAGTTCTATTACAGAAAAATGATGAGAGTTTGGAACAGCCCATAGCATTTTTTAGCAAAATGTTAAGGGATGGAGAATTGAAATATGACATTATGGAGAAACAAGCTTATTCCTTAGTCAAAGCACTGAAGGATTTCAGAGTGTATATTCTACATTCACATATAATTGCACATGTTCCATCTGCTACAGTAAAGGGAATCCTCACACAACCAGATCCAGAAGGTAGAAGAGAAAAATGGATTGCAACATTGTTGGAGTATGATATTGAAATAAAGCCCACCAAGTTGATTAAAGGACAAGCGTTAGCTAAAATGATGGCTAATTCAAACTATGAAGCTTTGCAAATTAATTTCTTATCTCATCAAGCTAATTAGTTAGATACAGAAGTGGAAGTAATGGCTGATTTTGTGGTTTCTCCATGGTATTCTGATATCGTATATGTCCTTCGAAATTTGTAAGCACCAGAGGAGTTGAGTAAGTCAAGAGCCCGATCTATAAAATTAAAAGCTGCCAAATTTTGTATTCTAAACCAATATCTTTATTGGAAAGACCCTGGTGGAGTGTTGCTGAATTGTCTTTTGGAAAATGAAGCTCAACATATAGTCAAAGAATTTCATAAGGGAGATTGTGGGGGGAATCATTATTGGAAGGTGACGGCAAACAAAATTCTAAGAGCAGGCTATTATTGGCCTACATTATTTTCAGATGTGTATAAAGAAACCAGTAAGTGTCAGCAATGCCAAATTTTTGAAGGAAAGAGAAAAGTACTTCCTCTCCCTTTGCATCCCATAACAGTAGAAGCTCTGTTTCAGCAGTGGGGTTTTGATTTTATTGGAGAAATAAACCCCAATTCATCAGTACAACACAAATGGATTCTTACAGCTACAGATTATTTTACAAAATGGATTGAAGCTATTCCCACTAGGAGAGCCATTGAGACTGTAATCATGGATTTCCTTGAAGACAATATATTGGCTCGATTCGGATGCCCCAGAAGAATAGTAACAGATAATGCAGCTGCGTTTAAATCCAAGAAAATGATTGATTTCTGTCACAAGTACCATATAAGCCTCAATCATTCAACTGCCTATTATCCGCAGGGAAATGGATTGGCAGAATCTTCTAATAAAAGCCTAGTGAGGATCATCAGGAAGCTGTTAGAAGATAACAAAAGGTCCTAGCACACCAAGCTCAAGTATGCTCTCTGGGCTGACAGGATTAGTACCAAAAGGCCGATTGGCATGTCTCTGTTCCAACTGGTGTATGGGACTAAAGTTGTTTTTCTAGCATCGCTAGGTGTCCTAGTTATGAGATATTTCCAAGATCAGCAAGAAGAACCAAATCATATGCAAAGGAGGATAAATCAGATTATTGAACTGGATGAGCAAAGGAATAAAGCTTATGACAGGGTGCAATCACATCAGGAGAAAATAAAAAATACTTTTGACAGGAGAATCAAAGAAGAGCAGTTTCAGATTGACGATTTGGTCTTGAAGTGGGATGCTCCGAAAGAGGACAAACATGGGAAATTTGACCATATGTGGGTAGGTCCTTATGTTGTTGCTGGTTACAGAGGGCAAAATGCATTTCTACTAGAATATCCGAACGGGGTTCTTCTGGATAGTAATCCCGTCAATGGAAGGTACCTGAAACATTACCTGTCCTAAAGAGGAAGGTAAAATTTGTATTATAGCCTGTAAATACTTATTTCTCTTTAAAAAGTTAACATGAATGGTAAGCCTAATGTACTTGAAGCCCGCAGTGAAGGCCCTAAGGTACAAGAGGCATGCTTTCCCTTTCTCAAAACAAAAAATAATATATCTACAGAAAACAAAAAGATGAGTTTTTTGGGAGTTATTGTGAAAAATCAAAACACGCACCTGGTATACGAGTCCTTTGATACCTCGTGGGGAGGATATAATCCCTAGATGGAGCCAGTTGTTAACAACCCTACTTAGAAAAAGCTTTAAAAATCATAGTGAAGAAGAGGTAATGGTCGTTTGCAATACTTTGGTTAAAATTTTATAGTATGAAAGCATGGTAAAAGGTGAAAAATGATAATTTGTCAAAGGATCTGACGGTGCGGAGCGAAAAGATGAAGATCAATGGTCTGTATTATATCCGCCGCCTAAAAGATGCGAGGAAGATAAGTATATGCGGGCATTTAATGTAGCATATGGATCAACGGTCGTCGATCTAGCCGGATGAGATCTACGGTCTGTATAAGATCCGCTTTGTGAACCCGCGTGCTTGTTAAAACAACGGAGCCTGGCGGAATTGAGTAAGTGTCATTTGATCTAATGGTGGAGAAATAAAGGAAGATTACATCTACGATTGTGGATGAATCTGGCGCAGAAACTTGCACGATAAATAAGACCACGACGCTCAGCGGAATTGGATACGTGCCACCTGATCTGACGGTGGAGAAATAAAGGCGAAATCGATCAACGGTCACAGATAGATCCAGAGCGGGAAGGTGCAGGGAAGATAAAGGTAAAGGCCAGTTGTGGAATATAAACCACTTTCCATGTGGCCAATCGTGGTGTAATCCAGAGGTGAAAGTGGTTTAGAGGAAATTGCCAAAGGGACGCTCTACAGTGGGGTCCTATAAAAGGGAAGTTGACTTGTTCCATGGTTATTTTATTGGCACCGGACAAGTGAAAAAGACCTGTGGATTCGTCAACCTTCGACTATCAGTTTCGAGCCACGGTAAACAGGTAAGGCTTAAACGCCCATAATTCATCCATCTAATTGCCACTATCAACTGAGTTATAGACCAAGAGAAGGAATTGCAAGGGCCTGGTCGAATTATAGATGACAGGGAAGATTATTTAGAAGATAGAGACAGAGGCGTGTGCGACCCTTTTCTGTCTATAGGAAGCGTATCAGTTAGTAAACAAAGGTTGTGGCACTACAATTCACAAGGAAATGATGTCTTGAATGTCTGTAAATCCTTTTTGTATTATTTTGCTCTCGAACAAACCCTGCATTTTCCAGAATTCGTAGAGTGGTGCGCGGTCAATTATTCCCCTTCTCAAAGATTCATTGTGATTCAGTCTACTTCTTGAATACTCTGTAAAATCAATGCCAAAGTTGTCCGCAAAAATTTAAACCTGCCCGACAGTTACCCTGACAACCGAGAACCTGTAAATGAGTCTATTCTTACAGAATTGTACAAAAGTTTTATCTCTGAAGTCCGTTGCAAATTTATGTCCAGTATTTTGAAAGAGGGTCAGTATTTAGGTCTTTTCCTGCCTTACCATGTTCATATTTTCAAAAATGAAGTTCAATTAGTGGTATCCCTGGTCTGTCAAATTTTGGGTCTTGACGATGATTATCGCGTAACTGAAGTAATCCTTGGTTTTTTGTTAAAAATAAGTTCATTTGGTTCAGAGTCTCAATCGGTTCCTGTATTTAGTCTAGATGAGTACTTGGAGGAAGAAATACACCTTCAGTTAAGTGAATTCCCAAAGGTCAGGTTCTTTAAATTTCAAACTTAATTGTTGAACATGTTGTTGTGTTCAAATGTCACTGAATTACAGTTTTTGAGTACCATTTTCTCTTCTAATTTTCCTAAGAAGATCAGCATGTTTGAGTTTTCCAATCCAATCATGTCAGACATATATAAAATGTGGTTCGATGAAGTGCTGCCCCGTGTGTTAGAAGATATGAAATTCCTGATGCAATCCTCGCCTGAGGATCGAGTCGGAGACTGGTTCCTGCATAAAGATTGTACTATTTTAAGGAAATATGGATTCACTGGGGAACCATATAGGTTACCTTCTTTCCTCACTCCCACAGTTTTTGCATTAGAATTCATGAGGCAAAGGCTGCATTCAGAGGAAGAAAATTTTGGAGCATTTAAAAAATCTTCAAATATCAAATTCCCTCTCAAGGTTGGCTCTTTTATTTTCAAAAATAAAGCTGCCTTAGTGTTTATTGAAAAGTTATTGGGAAGCATGGAATTTCAAAAAGAGCCGAAGGCAAATTATGACCCTCACCACATAATTTCCCTAAGGAAGCAGGCCAACAAAAACAAACCGTTTGAACACCAGTTTATTGAAGGATTGAATGAAACAACAAATCTGTTGCAGTTTATGGAAACTCCAGGGTCTGATGGAGATGCAAATACTTTACCAGTTACCGTATAACAAGTGACAGAGGTTCCTAATGTTTTGATTAAAAGGAGTCTGTTTGAAATTGAAAACATGGAAGTGGATGAAGATGGATTACATAAAAAGGCAAGATTGTTACAAGTTGGTGGAGTCTCAAGTGAATAAGTTTCTGATGATTTCAAGAGAGTTGGGTGAATCCACGGACCTGGGTAACACTTTTTGGCAAGAGAATTTCGGCAAAAACAAAAAAACGCACCTCGGTCGAGGGCTTAACAAGCCCTCGACCGAGGTCTTAATATCTCAACCGAGGTTTTATTAAGCCCTCGACCGAGGTATTGCGGGCTTTACAAACCCTCGGTCAAGGTATTTAAATACCTCGACCGAGGTATTTAGATACCTCGGTCGAGGTTCATACCTCGGTCGAGGGCTTTAAAAAACAGACTTAGCCCTCATTCAAACAAATGGAAAATTTCTTGTGCCTTGCAGAGGTGTAAACCCTACCATTCCTAGCACATAACTGAGCGGAGTTGATACCGATAGATTCACCAATGAATCTTCTATCCATTGACGTGTCATACACGCATTTTGGCATTCATATGATATTTATTTTTTAATTACTTCTAAAACTTATACTTAGAAAACCACACTGCAACTTCGAAGCAGCTCAAAGAAAAATCCGCAGAGTTAAAAATACACATCCAAAAAATTCTTAAAAATGCCCACATCACATATCAACATGTCCTCTTCAAAAGGGTATCTTTGGTTTTTCAATTTTTGAAAAAATACAAAAAATTCCTTTACGTGGACAAATATGTGTTTAAAACGATGCTGAAATCG